>CANDYM010000460.1:0-36409 GCA_947397865.1 Polietes domitor
AGTATTCCATACGGTGTCTAATTACACTCATGAGCCGGCGCTCCATAAAAATGTTTGGGTCAGCGGTTCTCTGGAAGAAACCAAAACGGTGAAGTGTGACGAGAAATGGATTGATCCAATTCGAGTGACGCTTTAGTCAGTCAACTCAAGTGTCAACGACATTAACCGTACTTTGTATTTATTAGGGTAACTGAAGAATAGCTGAGTTTTGTTTATTTCAGAAATACACTGAAGAACAAATGTGTGAGTACACTACACCCTCACCCTTAAGAAAAATCATACAATAGTGAAGCTATTTCATGATTTTCAGAAAATGATCGGGTTCTGTATTTGTTCGTCATTGTAATTTTTACAGAGTGGTATCATATTCTACTTAAGTGCTATGTTTTCTTAATTATTGTGCAATAAAATTGTTCGTGGAGAGAGAAAAAAAAATATATGAAATGTTTGCTTATATTGTTAATTTGTAGTTGAATTTGTTTTATATAATTTGACATTGTTCTTATGTACTAATTTCTCCTTATCGTTAATTCTTATAAGTATGTTTGGTTCTAATACCTTCAATATTTCAAATGGACCTGAGTATGGTGCCATATTTTTCTTTCTATTTTCTACCTTTAGTAATACTAAATCGCCTATACAAAGTTTTAAACTCTTTCTAATCTGGTCTGACCGAATGTGTCGCCTAGATTTTACTGTCTCCAAAAATGATCTAGCCTTTTCCAGAGAAAATTTCATTCTTGCCTTCATTTCGTTTGCATAATTGTCGTAATTATAAATTTTCCCATGTGCCATTACCTCCTCCCCTGGTAATATTGCTAATCGTCCGTATACTAATTCAAATGGACTATATTCTGTGTCTACATGTGGTGTCGTGTTATAAGCGAATGAATAGTATGGTAACCATTCATGCCAATTTTCGTCGTTTACGAAAGATAGAAAATATTCATTCAATACTCTATGGTTCCTTTCCACTGTGCCTAGGGTCTCGTGGTGGTATGGGGTTGAGAATTTTTGTTCTATATTCAGAAGTGTGCAAACCTCTCTTAAAACCTCATTTATGAATTCTGTTCCTCTATCTGACTTTAGGGCATTGAATATCCCATACCTCAATATGACGTTCTCCACTAGAGTCTTTGCGATTGTCTTTGCCTCTTTGTTTTCCATTGGGCATGCTATTATGAATTTAGTCAATTCGCATTGTGTAGTCAGTATGTAACGGAATGCTTCTGAAGGTGGTAAAGGTCCGACAGTGTCAATTGTCATTGTTTCAAAAGTTCGTGTAGGGGTGTCGGTAATTGTCAGTGGTTCCTTCGTATGTCTTATCTGTTTGTTCCGTTGACATTTGTCGCAAGTGTTAACAAATTCTTTAACCATGTGTGCAAGGTTCTTCCATAGATACCGTTGTTTCAATTTCAGTGTGGTCTTTCTTATTCCGAAATGACCTCCGCATGGCGTTTCATGATGTTGTTTTATTAGTTTTATTTGATCTTGGTGATTTTGTATAAGCCGAGGCTTCGTGTATGTGATTATTGTGACGTCGCTTGCTACATCAGGTAGCTCATTAAATTTTTTAAAAAATTCCTCTTGTGGAATTATTTCAAATATATCATCACTGTTCTCTAGACAGTATTGGATAGTTTTCATTGACTGTGGTTCTTCCGAATCATCTTGATGATTGGGACGTTTAACAAGTCTTTTGTTGAGTTCTTTTCGTAGCATCTCCATGAAATCGTCGGAACGACATGAAACTTCACTACAGTAGACTCGTGTTTCATTGTTTAGGTCATCTGGTTCTACTTTGACCATTTTCGTGTTTGTTTTGATTGTTTCAAATTTTAGTTTGCGCGCCTTTTTTATATCATTAATTGATGTGCAATTCCACATGCGAAGTCGTTTAAATTTGCTATCAATGTTTTTATTTTTGTCTTCTTGCTCCTGTTGTTTTGTCTTGCTTCTTGTTATGACAAGCGTTTTCTTTACCGTCTTGTCCTCATTTGTGGGAATCATGTTCTTTAGTAAATCGGAGTCAATCTTTATTCTTGATAATGCATCAGCGTTTGTGTTGTTTTTTCCTTGTTTGTAAACTATGTCGAAGTCATAATCAGCCAATTCTATTCTCATTCTTGTCAATTTAGAACTTGGATTTTTGTGTGAGAATAAAGATACCAAAGGTCTGTGGTCTGTGACTACTGTGAATCGCCTCCCGAAAAGATATGGTCTGAAGAATTGTATGCCCCAATGTATTGCCAAAAGTTCCTTTTCTATAACTGATTTATTTTTTTCATGTTTTTGAAGGACTTTGCTAGCATACGATATTGGTAGATCTTCTCTGAGTTTTTCTTGTGAAAGGACTGCTCCTAAAGCGTAGTCGGAGGCATCTGTAGTTAAAATGAACGGCTTGTCGAAATCCGGATATTGTAAGATAGGTGGGTTAATTAGTTTAGTTTTTAAAGTATTGAAAGCTTTATCCCGCTCAGCTGTCCATTCGAACTTCACACCTTTCTTTACTACTGCATTCAGGCAATTTGCGATTTGTGCGAAATCTTTGATAAACCTTCTGTAGTAGTTACAAAATGCCACAAATCTGCGTACTTCGTCTGCGTTTGTCGGGGTTGGATACTTAGTTATCGCATCAAATTTACTGGGATCAGGTTTTATTCCATTAGCCGTAATGAGATGCCCCAAATATATTACCTCCGGCTTGAGAAAAGAGCATTTGTTCGCATTTAATTTCAAATTGTATTGCTTAATCCTGTCTAGTACTTTTATCAAATTTTTATTGTGGTGGTCTAAACTACAGCCAAATATGATTATATCATCCACGTACAGAAATGCTTCAGCTTCTAAGCCTGATAATGCTAGAGTTAACATTCTTTGGAAACTATTCGAAGAAATCTTTAATCCAAAAGGTAGCCTTGTATATTGGTAATGTCCATCTGGTGTAGAAAATGCTGTGCATGGTCTTGACGCAGGTTTCAGTCCTATTTGATGAAATGAACTAGTCATATCAAGCGTTGAAAAATACTTAGCTCTCCCTAGTTTGTCGAGTATGTCCTCGAGTCTCGTAAGGGGAAATTTGTCATTGACTATCTTATTGTTCAACTGTCTGAAGTCTACTACTAGTCTCCACTTCCTTAAATCCGTCTGTCCTTTCTTAGGCACGAGTAGCAATGGTGCATTGTATGGACTCACTGAAGGTTCTATAATACCGTCTTTTAATAGTTCTTGTACCTGACGCTCTATCTCCTCCTTGTGTGCGTGAGGTAATCTGTAATTTCTTATATAGACCGGTGTTGAGTCATTCAATCGGATATCCTGTTTGTAGAAGTTGTTTGTTGTTAGTTGTTCTCCTTCCAGGTGAAATATCGATTGGTAGTTCCTCAGTATATCCTTCAGTTGTTTCTGTTCAACTTGATTCGTATTTTCAAAATCAATACTCTTCAGTATTTGCTGGAATCTCTGTTCGTCGTGCTGTGTTTTATTTCCGCTTATATTGATTATGTCATATTTTGTTAATGGGAGTATTTTTAATTCTAAATTTCTAATAGTTATATTTTTATCAGTTGTATTCAATAGTTTTATGTGTTTGTTTCCATCTTTGGGTAGGATTGTGTTTGCAAGGAATATGCCCTTATCAATTTCTCTGTTACAGACTAATGAATCCTCTTCTAGTTCTATGTGGAATGGTACAATGGCTTCTGATCTTGGTGGAATTTTTACAAGGTTGATTTTTGATGCTGCATTACTTATTGGTATTTCCAATTGATCGTTATTATAGTTTATTTTTAAGATATGAGTCTCATAATCGATATTACATTTATACTTTGTTAGGAAATCTCTTCCTAATATTCCGTCCGCTTTAATTGGGAAATCTCCATGCACCAGTTGTACCTTATGTTTTAAGTTGGTCCCATCAAAAGTGATAATTATGTCTGTGGACCCGATAGAGGTAATTTCTTCGTCTGTTATGCCTGTAAAACGGCAATAATCTTGAGGGTTTTCTTTATGATTCTTTAATAAATCTTCTTTAACAAGGGTGATGTCTGCTCCAGTGTCTAATAAGAATTTCAGTTTAAAATCGACATCTTTAATATGTAGTTCAATGAAATTTTTAAAATTGGACGACATATGGAAAATTTGTTTTGTTTCTAGTCTTCCTGGCCATCTGGAGAATAGTTTTGCTCGACCATCTCCGGCTCCTTGTAGTTTCCCTGTTCATCGTCAAAATCATTATTGTAATCGTTGCATTCTTGGTCGTTCACACAGTTGACATTTTGGTTGTTCCGATTATATCCTGTATTGTCTTGATTTCTGTTTCTATAATTTCCATTGTGGTTTCGTCCATATCCGTTGTCGCGACCTCTGTTGTTGTATTGGTTAATTCGACTGTTGTTAGGGTTCCCGCGATTGTTCTCATTGTTCCTTTTGTCGCGTCCCTCATTGCGATTGTTGCTCGGGTATTTGTTGTCTTGGTGTTGTCTATCGTTGTAATTTCTGTTTCTATTATCTTGATTTTGGTTATTCTGGGCCTTCTGGAATAGTGTTTTGTGAGTTACGTTGTTTGTTCTCACCTCCTCAGCCAGTAATATTGCCTCTTGAAACGTTTTCACTCTGCTTGCATCCAAGGTCTGGACTATACTTCTGTTGTTCAATCCGTTTTTGAATGTATTGAAGGCGATGTTGTAATTCATGGTGGATATAGTTGTCCTTTGTTCCTCGCCTAGATTCGATACTTGAAGTTCTGTTAACTCTGCGACTAGTGTCTCGATGTATTCACTAAACCTCGTTATGGTACGGTCTCCTTGTGTAAGTCCAGTCAGTTGGTTAAGAATACCGTTCGCTGTCCTTCTTGGTTTAAAAATCGTTTTTAAATGTGTCAGTACCTGTTCAGTAGTAGTGGGGCTTCCTAATTGTCTGATCCTGTTCTGGATCCTAGTGTCAATACGATTAGTGTAGACGAAGTTAAAGAAACTAATCTTCTTTCCGTCCGATAAAGTACTATCTATTAGCTTGATCGTTGATATGAAATTATCCAGTAATTTTCGGTCGCCCGTGAACACCGGGATGATTTTCATATATTCTATCAATTCCTTCGTGTCCATCTTGTCACTTTGGTCCAGCACTAATTTCCGTGTCTCCTTACTGGTTTCCTGTCCTAATAACTCTAGTCCCTTTCTTTTATGTTGTTCCAACAGTCCAATATATTCAGTTTTAAGCACCTTGAAATCACTCAGTCTGTGTGCTCTATCCTCGTCCGTATATTCAGTTGATGATAAAATCCGTTCCGCCTCTGATTGTATTTTCGTCAACTCCTCAAGTTTCGCTGTAATCGTCCCAGTCTTGTATGGTTTTCCTAAGCTCTTCTTAGCATTGTCTATTAAAACCTCTAGTGCAAAAAGCGTCGCTTCCATTGTTTAAACATTCAGCTCATTCTTTATTTGGTTACTCCTAACTTTTTTGTTTATATATTATTGCTTTAAGTATTTTACAAGTAAGAACAATGTTAGTATTGCTACGATTAAAATTAGAATCTCCAAATCTAACGTTACAATTTTACTATTATTATTAATAATTGTCTCGTCTTTCTGAGTTTTATCTAACATTATTACACAATTTTATTCTCAAAACAAAACAAAAAAAAAGTTTTACTTTTCCTCCTTTATTATTCTCATATTCTTAGACATTGCTTTTTTCCTCCGTTTTTCTCTACGGATGTTTCTAATGGACGATATCAATTCTTCTTCTTTCTTTAAATTCGCCTCCTTTGGCCCTTCACACTGTAATAGTGAACGAACCACCGCTAACTCCCTTTTTGCCCTACTTAGTAGGTCTCTTTTAACGATACGGATCCTCTCCGGGGGCCCGAACACTATAAGCGGCTCTTCAATCTGTTGTATCCTGGATGGTAAATAACGCGGTTGCGGTCCAACTTTGCTTCCTTCTGGGCTATATTCTATAATCGACTGCTGCACCTGAGCCCCAATCGTCTTTAGAGCTGCTATATTTCTCCGTTCGGCGATATTGATGTCCTCAATGATTTGCCTTAGTTCCTCTTCTGAGAATTCTCCCCATCCAGACATTTATTGGCAGTGTTCATAAACCAGTACTCACGCAGGATCAAAAAAAAACTCTGTGTAAGTCAGTGTTTCTGTAGATTGGTAATTCGCAGGATCGCCATGTAATATGCTGATCGCTGTGCTAAGGGTGAACTTTTTAGTCGCTGCCCTTTTTCTGGTCAGGTTACCCCTTTTTGATAATATTGGCTTGAACTTTGTGAATTGTTAGGTTTATTCAGCTTGGCTCTTGCCGAGATTATCAATGATTGAAATTCTTCGTTCTTGGTTTCAAAAACAAAATGAATCTGATTTTATTTGAGAAAATGTTGGGTTTATATACCCTAGTCTTCATCTTTCTTTTTACATTGTATATATCGCTTAATTATCTATACATCAATACAGTATTGCTTACATTCTAGATAAATTCTATTCAGCCACTATTCAGTTTCCTAGGTCAGTTCTTGCTCTACATTATCTGTGCGCCTGATACTTTTCGCGGCACATATTCAAAGTATTCCATACGGTGTCTAATTACACTCATGAGCCGGCGCTCCATAAAAATGTTTGGGTCAGCGGTTCTCTGGAAGAAACCAAAACGGTGAAGTGTGACGAGAAATGGATTGATCCAATTCGAGTGACGCTTTAGTCAGTCAACTCAAGTGTCAACGACATTAACCGTACTTTGTATTTATTAGGGTAACTGAAGAATAGCTGAGTTTTGTTTATTTCAGAAATACACTGAAGAACAAATGTGTGAGTACACTACAAAACCGTTTCCGGAGAAGATTCAGAATTATCATAAAATTCGTACTATTTCTTGACAAAACAAAAATGGCTTTAATCGTCAGATATAGGGTATTCATAATACTAACCGTCAACATCTCTAGTATTATATGTAGCTCAATATGACTTTTTAGCCAATAAAAAATACACATCTTTCTTGAATCGGTACTAAAAAATAAAGATTTACTTTCATTTGCTCCGAATTGTGCCACCCTTATTTATATTATTTTAAATTGACGCCTCTATCTTTTATTTTCACAACTTGCCATAAAATTACCATGATTTCCAAATCATTAAAAGTATCACATTTGTCTTATTAGAGAAACAACAAAAAACAATAAACATCAAAAGGATGGGGATGTCTCCTTAGGTAGACATAAATCTCAACAACCCTGTATTAATATTTACTTCAAAAGGACATAAAATCAGCACCAATCTCAGCCAGAGAGAAGGGGGAAATCTCAAAGAAGATGAAACGAAACGAAAAATACATAAAACATATGAATATTAAGTGCCACGATGGAAGTACTCAAAGGATACGCACCGAGTGAACACACGACAACACTTTGCAGTCAATGTAGTCATCTATCTAAAGGATATATGGTGTTGTGAATGAATATGAAACGAAGTGTATCCTTTGAAAGTCATCGTTCGATGGATTCCCAGATATTTTGTAGTTTTTTATTTTTCTTTGTGTGCATAAAATTTGCATAAATAGTTATACTAGAAAATAATAGCATTGAATAAAATCCAATTAGCGGCGGCAGATTGAAAATGACTTAATAGAAAAAAAACACAACTCAAGTATAAACAAGTAAGGAAAGTCTAAAGTCAGGCGGGGCCGACTCTATGATACACTCCACTTTCAATCCGAATACTATTTAATTCGGTGAAAAAGTGAAAACGAGAAGAATTTTAGTATGTTTCCTAATCATAGGCTAATATGACGTGGTCCAATTTGTCAAATCGAGAAGAATATTTGTATCGGGACTATATCCAAACATGGAATGAAGTGACTAACTTTCACAATAAGTTCTTTCAGATCAAGTAAACGTGTTATGCTCATTTTGAAGAAATTCGGTAAAAATACGTGGTTTCTGGGCGGAAAAAGTCAATCCGGGAGCGAAATTTGTATGGGGACTATATCTAAATCTGAACCGATCTTACCCACTTTCTGCATAGGTTACCAACAGGTTACTCTCAAAATACCTGTTGTTACGTCAGTGACTGTGGAGAACATTTTGCGGAGGTTTATGTTGCATACTTCAAGAATGTCATTGAACAGAGGAAGATATGATTAAATGTTTAATACTTTTGGGATGCCATGAAAATGGCGGGAGGACGAATCGACAGAGGGATAGATGGGAGAAAAAGCCGTCCCATGATAGAATTGAACGAAATTTAATGAAGTTGTCATAATCCAAAGGAACTTCATTTCAAACTTTTATTGGTTTTAATGCAGCATTTACGTGCGACAGTAGTTTTTGGAGCTGAACAAGATTATATACACGTGAAACTAGACGTCGTATATTGGAGAATTGTGATCCCAGTTTTTTGGTGATCTTTTCTTCTTTTTACATGACTTTTAATATGGAGATATGGTTATCAACTGAAAGAGAAAATATCTGTTACAAATTCTTTAAATTTCACGCTTCTATCTGTATAAGTTTCTCATTAGCAACCATTTAGAGTTCCCCTAAAAATAAATATAATTTGAAATAGTTTTTAATGCAAAACTAATACAGATATTTGCATGAGATTTGTTAAGAATTGAATGAACATTTCTCATTACTTTGCATTTATCCACTTTGCTTTTATATATGTATATATCTGATTTGTATAAGGAGTCATAGATATGAATGTTCGTATCGAAAAATATTTTTTCAGTTAGTTCAATAAACGAATTCAAATATAACAGGTTATGGGCCGCATGGTACGCTCGGAATAAAATATATATATAAAATATATATGTGTCAAGAAAAATAGATACATTTTTTTTCAACATAGAAAAAAAACGTATATATAAAAATAGTGACTTTGTGAAAAATGGCGAACAGCAACGTATCCTTCCCGCTAGAAAGATTGCGAGGAAGAGAGAATTTCGATGTGTGGAAAAGGCAAGCAAAATCGTGCCTAGTGATCAAGGGATGCTGGAAAGCCGTCGTAGAAGAGGTACAGGATGCCGAACTGAATGAACGAGCTTTGGCAGAAATCACATTGATGATTGATCCAGGAAACTATGGCCATATTGCAACTGCCACAACTGCAAAAAATGCATGGGACGCACTTATGAGTGCATATGAAGACACTGGTCTTACGAGAAAAGTTGAATTGCTCAAACAATTGGTGAACATCAGAATGCAAAACTACGGATCAATACAGGAATATGTAAACGAAATAGTCATCATCGCTCTCAAGGTTAAAAATGCTGGTTTAAACATAGACGAAGAATTGACCGCATCTTTAATGCTGGCCGGATTAACAGATGATTTTAAGCCGCTAGTGATGGCTGTTGAAAATTCTAAAGAGAAATTAACGGTCGATAAGGTGAAAAATCTGCTAATGCAAGATGCAAAATTTGACAAGAGTATGGAAAATGAAGCGGCGCTCTAAACTAAAGTTTTTAAGAAGAATAAGAAGCAATTCAAATGTTACAATTGTAATGGATTTGGGCATATCTCTAAGAACTGTCCAAGCAAAAATAAAACGAACAACGCTACTTATGGAAAAAGTAATGCGAAAAAAACTGAGGTGTTATTCGCTACATGTAACAGTGTTGGTTCCTGCGCAAAAGCAACGGAAGCTGCTACATATGCTGGGAACTCAAATGCATGGTACGTTGACAGTGGAGCTAGCAACCACATGACAAACGAGAAGCACAACATGTACAATATTCAGAATGTTATTAACAAGAAGGTAATTGTAGCTGATAAAAATGAACTTGTCGTGGAATCAGTTGGAGATATTGACATTAGTGTTGGCTCTGGAAGAGGAAAAAAGCAAATAACAATAAAGAACATTGAATATGTACCAAATTTATGCGCGAATTTACTTTCTGTCCGACAAATGACCAAATATGGTAAGAAAGTATCATTCGAGGGAAATAAATGCAGAATAACCGACAAATGTGGAAACAGGATTGCATCTGCAACTGCTCAGAATGAATTATATCGCTTGGATTGTCAATCTAATAAGACGAAAGATCGAGCCTTGGCAATTACTGCAGATTTCAATTTGTGGCACCGAAGAATGGGTCACATCTGTAATAAAAATTTGAATGACGTCAAGGGTGCAAACATGGGAATAAATTTTGGTAAAGAAAGCAATGATCCGTGTACTGTATGTGTGAAAGGGAAGCAGACCCGAAAACCCAACAGAGAGGACGGCACTCGAGCTACTGAACCTTTGCAAATCATACACTCAGACGTTATTGGACCTCTAAAGAACTCATCTTTCTCTGGCGCTCGATTTTTAGTAACATTTGTGGATGATTACTCCCGAAAATTATTTGTTTATCCGATCAAAAATAAGCCTGACGTTTTTTCAACCTTTGTTGAATTTAAGAAAATGGTTGAAAATCAATGCTCCAGAAAATTGAAAATTCTGCGAACGGATAATGGGGGAGAATACATCAACAAAAATATGTCCACATTCCTGAAAGGCAATAGAATTGTCCATCAAAAGACATGTCCCTATTCCCCAGAACAAAATGGTGTAGCCGAAAGAATTAATCGGACTATAATAGAACGCGTAAGATGTATGCTATTAGATAGCGGGTTAGATCAACGTTTTTGGGCTGAAGCTGCAGTTACTGCCACATACTTAATAAACAGAGTACCTTGCCGAGGAGATAATCGATGCCCTGAAGAAATTTGGTCTTGCCGACGACCAAATTTGAAATACTTGAAAGTTTTTGGATGTCCAGCTTTAGTACATGTACCAAAAGAAAAGAGGACCAAGCTATTTTCAAAATCTACTGAATGTATAATGGTGGGGTACAGTGCAGAGAGTAAGGCATACCGATTGTTCAACCCACGAGATGGCAAAATAGTGATCAGCCGAGATGTTGTTTTTCTTGAAAATAGTCGTGTCAACATGAATGCTGATGAAAAATCGAACAATTTTTACAATCCTCATCTGATGGAATTTTGTGACGATTCAAGGGAGAGTGTAACGCATATTGAATCTACGAATGATGCCAGTATTGAATCGACACAAGAGTCGTATGCCGACGAAGAAAATTTAGATCAGGAAGTTAATGTTGAATCGATTGAGGTTGAAAACGAAACTTTGACCCCAAATGAGTTCCAACCAACAGACTCCGACACAGACGGAGAGTATGTCGATACAGATTGGCCGTCGAGCAGTGAGAATGCGGGAAATATAGATGTTAGCTGGATGCCGAATTCATACGAAAATCAACAAATTCCTCTGAATGGGAACATTCGTCGATCAGAGCGAATTGCAAGCCGGAATCAACCATCAACAACATTTTGTGCTGTGGAATTTGTTTCTACCGAACCACAGAACGTTAACGAAGCAATGTCGTCTGACAACTCTACTGAATGGAAAATTGCCATGCAAGAGGAAATAGATTCGCTTATTATCAACAATACGTGGGAGTTGGCTGATCTTCCGCAGGGTGGTAAGGCAATAAAGTCGAAATGGGTATTCAAGACAAAATGCGATGGAGATGGTAACCCAATCCGGTGGAAGGCTAGACTAGTAGCCAAGGGTTTTACCCAACGCGAAGGAATAGATTTCACAGAAACTTTTTCTCCTGTCGTAAGATATGAATCAATAAGATATATGATGGCGTTGGCAGTGAAGCATGACATGTTCATCCACCAGATGGATGCTGTAAGTGCTTATTTAAACGGAAATTTAAAGGAAACACTATATATGCAACAACCAGAAGGTTTCAACGATGGCTCAGGAAGAGTTTGTAAGCTCGTTAAGTCTATTTACGGCTTAAAACAGTCAGGCCGGGTATGGAACGAAACCATCAATCAAGAACTCATCAACATGGGACTTGTACGAGGAGATGTCGATCAGTGCATATATTACAAAGTTTCAAAAGAAGAGAAGCTGTACGTCGCGATATATGTTGATGATGTTCTCATATTTTCGAATAATATGAGGTGTATAAACTCAATAAAAAAGAAACTATCCAGTAAATTTAAAATGAAAGACTTGGGAGAAGTATCAACTATACTAGGAATGAGAATAACTCGGATTGAAGAAGGAATCAAAATCGACCAATCCAAATATATTTGTGATGTATTGCATCGTTTTGGAATGAAAGATTGTAATGCATCATCAACACCAATGGACTACAATCAAAAATTGTCATCAAACATGTGCCCTAAGAATGATGGCGAAAAGGAAAAAATGTCAAAGGTACCATACATGAAAGCGATTGGATGCCTATTGTTTGCTGCACAAATATCGCGCCCTGATATATGTTACGCAGTGAATATACTAAGTCGTTTTAGTACCAATCCAGGAAAAGCACATTGGGAAGCCCTTAAGCGAGTGATGCGATATTTGAAGGGGACTATTGACCAAGGACTTACATATAAAAGAATTTAGAGGAAAACATAATCGGTTACTGCGACGCAGATTGGGCAGGGAATATGGACGATCGATAATCGACAACAGGATACGTCTTCATTTCCCAATCTGCCGCGATATCTTGGTCGACTAAAAAGCAGAAAACCGTGGCATTATCTTCAACTGAAGCTGAATTCATGGCAGTCACAGCAGCAATACAAGAATCAGTGTGGCTGAAGCGCCTTGAAAACGAACTTAGCCCTACCAGTAATATCAACACGATCTTGTTTTGCGATAACAAAGGGGCCATTCAAGTGGCTATAAATAATAATTATTCCACAAGGACAAAACATGTTGATATTAAAGCAAAATTTATAAAACAGAAAATTGACAACAAGGAAATTACTTTAAAATATCTTTCTACAAAAGAAATGATAGCTGATGTCTTTACTAAAGCTGTAACGTCTCAGAAATTGGAATATTTTAAAGAAAAGTTTGGCCTTGAATAATTTTATATATATTACTATGTTAATGGTAAAGAGAAATGCACATTCAGGGAGAGTGTTAAGAATTGAATGAACATTTCTCATTACTTTGCATTTATCCACTTTGCTTTTATATATGTATATATCTGATTTGTATAAGGAGTCATAGATATGAATGTTCGTATCGAAAAATATTTTTTCAGTTAGTTCAATAAACGAATTCAAATATAACAAGATTTGCAGTATTTTTAACAGATACTCTTATCTTTCATTTGATATCCCTATCGGGTTTATATGTCTCGGTAAAGTAACAAAATTTTTTAATTTGAATTGTTTTTCTTTTTGGGATTTTCGAACGATCAACACTGATAAGTGACCATTTAAAAAATTGTAAATCTTTGCTGAAAATAAAACTGTTCAACTCTTATTGTTTGGTTGAAACAAAATTACTCTTTTACTTGCTTTGGTTTCTCTAAAAAAGCTTTAAATGAACTCATGATTATATTTTTAGGAAACTGTTTCTAAACCACTGTGAAATTCGTGGCTCCGAATTACTTTTAATATATATAATCGGGTGTTACCGGCTTATATTTCCAAAATAAGATACCAGATATGAAAGTAGTCTTCGGCAAAAATATGAATTAGAGTACAAAATTAAAAAACAATAACAGTTTTTTAATCGAGGTTAGAAAACTAAAACAATTCGGAAAATTTTATATATTGACTTTCAGTGAAATTTATTTGCATAGTTTAAGCAGTCACCCTAGTCAATTAGTGTTATCAACAATTGGCATAAAAGTAAACTATAATTCTCTATTTCAAAAAAATAGTGTTGGGTATCGCCCTTTCACTACGTATCTAATATAATTTTCCACGACAAGGAACTAGAAGTAAACTTTTTCGTCACTGCACTTTGAACAGCTGATAGAAAACACCCTTTAAACATATTATGACAGCTCTGTCACATTAATTGCGGAAGATTGGAAACAACAAGCGGAACAATAAAGGAAAGATGTTTATAGGTGAAATATAATATGTAAAGTTTGGCCAAAATCGGTTAAACATTTGTATATATAAAACTTTCAAAATAGGTGTTTCTAGTTGGATTATAAGATGTTGTGCCAAATTTAAAATAGGGTACAATATGTGGTTTCTGAAGCGGAAATAGTCAAATCGGGAGCGACCTTTGTATGGGGCTATATCTAAATCTGAACCGATCTAACCCGCTTTCGCCACAGGTGTTTCTAGTTAGATAAAGTATTAGTATTGGCGATTACTAAGTCGTTTCTAATTTTTAAAAATTGTGTGAGTAATAACAGTTTTGCCATTCCTCCTGGGCTGTTCATTTTAAGGACACTAAATATTATTTGACTTAGTAATTTATTAAGTTGTAATCTGTATGCTTCGGTTCCCTTCTTCCATCCCGTTAATGAGATTAGAAATCAATCAAGTTCAAGAAGGAAAAACAATGTTTCATATCGAAAAACTACTCAACACAAGTTGTATAGGGTGGACCATTTAAATTTCCATTACAATGGAAAGATTTAACTTTGTCATTTAATAATGGAACACAATATCATTCCTATGACTACCATGACAGGCTCAGGTGTACCTTATCCAATCAACCCAATTTTTCTGCTCAGCCCAAAATACACACCAAACAGTAACTCGTTGTAGATGCATTGGTTGCTCAATAATCTCGTGTGGGTTTTCCGAATTCCATATGCGACAATTTAGCTTATTGACATAGCCACCGAGATGAAAATGAGCTTCATAAAGTCTGATATTTTCTCGAAAAATTTCCACGTAAATTTCTTACAGTATTGACATAGCCACCGAGATGAAAATGAGCTTCATAAAGTCTGATCTCTTCTCGAAAATTTTCCACGTAAATTTCTTACAGTTTGCGTTAAAGACTCACTACTTTAGAAGTAAGTTTTAATATTTCCCAATTTTGTTCGAGCATATAGCGTCCTATTTTGCAAATTTGACTTTCAAAGTCAAAGTAATCGGTAGTTCAAATTTAGAATTTTAAATGATGAATTTATATCAGAAAAATGTTTTTGAAAACAATTCAAGAATTTACAAACGCGTTTCTTTACAAACAATTTTGTGACACTTCTAAATATTTTCAAACCATAATGAAATCGTTTTCAAATTCTTCTTTAACAGCAGATTTGGATACTTAGTGACAACATGCGGTTTGTTTGTATTGTTACCCTCTTTGGAATGACTTCGCATTTCTTTGGGGTATATTTCCCTCTCTCCTTTTTACTTGACACAAATTTAATTTTGTCCTCTGGCATCAAATGATGTTCAATTTAATACAAGACATTAGACATTTAACGACACATGACGTCTTTAGTGATGTCCCGTGGATATACATTTTTTATTGGGACAAAATGGTGTCAAAGTTGTTATACGAAACGACTGACAGCAGATTATAGCTTGTGTCATATGGACATTTTGAGTTAGATGGATAAAGCAACGTCACCTTTGGCAATAGATCCAGCACATTAATGAAAAGATTTGGATATGGAAAAAAAGAAAAACTGCGCTGGCATATCTATGAAATACTACTGAAATACTGGCTAAACAACTCTATTGTGTCAATGAAATAGAGATGTATTACATATTTAGCAACAATATCAGAAACTAATTTTTTAGATGTGGGACTACTTGCCATATCTAATCTAAACAAGAGAATTGCATGTTATAGATACGCAATAATTCTGCAGCAACTGTAGCATTATTCGATTGCTTATATTGAAAATCATGTACAGTGAAATCTCCTACATCAACTAACTTTCTAGAACGTATACACCCTTTGGACGAACACTATTGCTAGGTCCGGATAATATTTCTTAAGAAAAACCTTTACTCTCTTGAAAACATCGCACATTTTTCTCGAATGGTCCATGACTACTAGAGATTTCACTTCATTGGTTTAGAGAAAAGTATATGGAATCAGATTATTTTCATAATTATATACCTTGAGGATGAAAAGAAAATTTCACATATTATGAGGAATGCATTTTTGCATATAAAAATATATTGCTGAATACGAATGGCTCCATCAATTTTTTTTAACTTATTTCATATACACGAAAATTTTGGGGAAACGATTTAAAAGCCCAGTTTCGTAATATGATACGATAGGAAAATTTGAATAATGAAACAATTTCTAACCGATTCATCTCGTGATTTCACATGGAAAAATTTTGAGGTAATACTCAGCATTGCGGATAGAAAATAGTTTATTTAGCTAACCCATTTTCGACAATTAAAATGAACTGAGCAAATTTTATTACTATTTTTCCTGTTTTCACATTTGTCAATTTGATTTTTCGGGACACCTTAATATATAATAGCGTGCAAATACATACAATATTTTGCTAATCCATTTTCCTCCACTTCAAAACCAAATTCTTTAATGCTGTACCAAATGGCGTATGACTACACAATTTCGAACACGCAGCACTCATACGTCACCCTGCACTGCACTTTCAGCAATCGAATCGAGAATAGAATTTCTTACAATTTTGTGGTTGTTTATCATTTCTCACCATCCACTCGGCCTTTAACAAGGTAACGCAAATCTCATTTGGCTTGTGTTGTGGGGTAAATGCAAATTCGATTTTGTCGGTATGTGCTATTTGTAGCACAACTTTCGAAATAAACGTTGACATTTGAACTGCCCAAACATTTCCATTTCAAATGAACTAGAAGAGAAAATCCAGAAGATTAAGAGATTTACAATTCAATATACTTTGGTGTGAGGGATTTCAGAAATGGCATCAGGGTGGGAAATGGTTTGGGAGCTCAATTTTTAAAGATTTAATTTATAATATATTTTGGTATGAAAACGAGGGGTTTCCACTAGGGTTTGGGGTTTCCCGGACTTTTTTCATTTCCCGGGAAAACGGGAATGAAAAGTTTTGTTCGTGGGAATCCCGGGAAAACATAATTTATTTTAGGTACGTCCAATATGGTTTAAAATATCAACATTGGCGTGCTTTTTTAACCCATGAAAGTACTCCGTACACGGACGTCTACACTATTTAAAGATTTTTTATAATTTTCAATATGAATGCAATTCTTAATAAAACTATATTGCACAAGGGAACGGGAAGAACAGAACAAAATAATAATGCAAAATGGTCTTGAACTGGGACAATATCCCAGTTCAAATCAAACATTGATTACAGACCAAAAAAATACAAACGAAAATACGAAAACAAATGAGCGTTGGGTAACTATACCTGCATATACACAGGTATAGTTATAGTTAGATGGCATGTGTACTTTATTATTTGGTGCGATTTTTTAAACGCAAAGTGAGTTGTGCTTCTCGTTCGTTTGTGAGAATCATCTCCTTATAGAGACCGGGTTTGATGTTGAAAAGTCGCTGCGAAGCCACTTGAAAAGACTTTTGACATGGTCGAAATCATGATCGTGGTAGTCTGCAGCCAAGTAATAAATGTCACCATGCCATTTGTAAATAAATTTGCATTCTATTAAATATAGATGCAAAATGATCTTGAGCCAGGACAATATCCCAGTTCAAATCAAATAAATGAAAATAACATTAGAGTTTAGGGTTAAAATACTTTTTTTGTTAAAATATTTAAGAAATTATTTTCCATTTTAAAAATATTTTACTCTACACAAATCAGAAAGAATTGGAGGAGTCATAATATTGGACATTTAAATCACAAGCACAACAGACTGACACCTACACTAGATTTAAAATTAAAAAACATGTCTAAGGAAACAAAGAACTTGTATGACTGAGAATGTTTAATTTAGAAGATTCATTCGTCTAGAGAGGAAAATATTTTACAGAAAAAGAGGAAAAATATTCTAAACTGCAGAAACAATAGATGCATTAATATTAATTAAATAAATTCACAAAAAATAACAACATTGAAATAGTGCAGACCTTAGTTCTCACAAATTGTCATTTAAATATTTCTATTCATATTAGATTTCTCTTGAAAGTGAACAATTTTAAAATTGTATCTTTATTTTTAGACCATTTCTTACTGATTTCATATGTATAGTAAATTCTTCTTTAAGAAGATTTTCACCTTTTTTCGTCGATTTTTTGGGAAAACAAGTAATTTAATATCAGACATAGTATTGTTAGTATGATGTTTCACGATAAAAATCTTGCAAATATATTCACAAAAAGTGTGTATTCCCATGGTTTTCGAGATTTTCCTTTTATATAATATAACTAAATTAGTGCTCAAAATAATCAATAAAATATTTTTTAAAAATAATTTTTATTGGGTTCATTGAAAAGGCCACTATGTTTAATTATTAGGAATTTGGTAAATTTCCCATGGTAACTTCCAATCTCCTCTCCAAAAGTCATATGACTTGATGTCCAAACAGTGTGCAGAATCAAAAAAACTGACAGAATTTAACTCAAACTATTTATATCATATTTTTTTCACTGTAATATTTTTATGTTGCACTTTTGTGATTTTTTTAGAATAACTAGTATATGGACATTATTGGACATTTACATTAATTTTGATTATGTCTTTTTTAAGTGGCATATATGAAACAGTAGGAATGAAAAATAAAAATGGATACATTTCATTCGATATTCTTCACTTGGGCATCATTCAAAAACTATTAATTACAGGAATTTATTTATCAAAAAAATATAACAAGCAATATTTTGACCAATAAGTTATCGTAAGAATGAATAAAGCTATATAAGAGTTTTGAATGGTCTACTAACCCCAAAAAATTAACAAAAGTTAAGCATAAAAAATATACGGGAAAGACATACTTTTAGGGCTGCTAATGGCTTAACCTAGAAAGTCGTCATCATATCCGTGAGGTGACTGGAAACTATTTTTTAATTTTAGAGACCGCGTCATAATTTAATCTACATGAGTCTATGTCTGTCGACCGGTCATTCGTGCATGTTTCCGTGGACTTTATCAAGGTTTGGGCCAGATTAACTAGCAAGTTTGTCAGTTCACCACCGGTTCAGCATAAACATACGGTGAAAATTTCAAGACGATCGGACCAGTAGTTTAGGCTGCTATAAAGATCAAACAAACAGATTCATTTATATATATAGCTAGTGAAGCTCCCCACAAACTGTTGAGTATCACAAGGTTTTTACAATAATTAAAACATTTTTTTTTCGTAACTGCGTAAAGTCATTATTTTCCATATTCAAGAGATGAATATACCTTGATCGTAATATCATTTGTATGCAATTAATTACCTTATATTTAAAATGTGTTCATATAAAAGCCAATAAGAGTGAAATAGGATAAATGTTGGCTATAAAATCAAAGATTGTGAAAAGCGCCATTTATATTATTATATAGAGAATACCAAAATATTTTTTTTCATATGATAGGTGACTAAATAGGGAATATTTGTGACAGAATAAAGAAAGATAAAATAAAAGTAATTGCAACGGTTTTTTTTCTTACTATTGGTTCTTAATACACTTGCAAAAAATCAGACGGACCCGTTGGATAGATCGCGAGAAAATTACAAATCAAAAATGCCATGTATACAAAATCATTTAACCCGCGAAAATGAAAATTTTGTAAAAATATCCAATTTATATTTTTTGTTTACCGTGCTCTACCGAAATACCCACATTTTTATCGAAAAAATCGATCATCCAAAAAACATGGACCAATTCTAACCCAAAATAATTTTGTTGCTGCTGTCGTTTGATTTTGCTATTTAACCCAAATAATTTTGTTGTTGCTGACGTTTGATTTTGCTATTAAAGCGGGAAGAGAATTACTTACAACTTTGGTGTCTTCGGTGACCCACACTCAAATTTTCCGGCAATATTTTTCATAGAATATTTTAATCCTTAAATGTTCTTTTTTAAAGGACTTTTTGATTTTCTCAAAATCGAGTTGAGGAGCTTAAGATCATCCACAAAAATTAACCCCATAAAATTCCACAATATAATTATTACAATAAGAATTCGCTCATTCAGTATCTTACAATACTTTTCTCGCTTGGTATAATGCTCCCTTCGACCAAAAAATTAAAACTTTGACCCGCTGTAAAAAGAAACTCAGACCAGCTGGAATATAAGTTAATTCTACAAAAATGATCTACTCAACAAGCCCTTTCAGAATTATATCCATTCAAAGTCTTAATTTGATGGACAGTGTAAGTAAAAATCTTAAATCAAGTTGTATATATAAATAGAATATAAAATAATATTAAAATTGATGTGGTATTGTAATTCATGAGCAAAGTTTTGTTTAAAAGGCAAAATACTCCTGGCAGTATTATATCTAACTCATGGATTAAAATTCATCTTTAAAGCATACTATCAAAAGATGGCTAGTGCTTACTTTTATCAAAGCATCAGGTAGGGATTTTGACTATGAAGAAAATTCTTGCAGATTTAGATTTAACTCCTAGGCATACATCTAACTTAAAACCAGTAAGGAAAGGCTAAAGTCGGGCGGGGCCGACTCTATGATACACTCCACTTTCAATCCGAATACAATTCAATTCGGTGAAAAGTGAAAACGGGAAGGTTTTTTGTATCCTGTAAATGTATGTGTTTGACAAAAAATTTTATATCGGAAAGGACATTTGTATGAGGATATATTGAAACCTGGAACGAAATAGGTGAAATATAAAATGTATAGTTTGACCAAAATCGGTTAAACTTATGTGAGCAACATTTGAATTTGGGCTATATTTAAATCTGAACCGATCTTACCCACTTTCCCATAGATTTGTTTAGTTAGAATATAAGATGTTGTGCGAAATTTAAAGACAGTCGAGCACAATATGTGGCTTTTAAAGCGGCAAAAGTCAAATCGGGAGCGACATTTATATGGGGGCTATATCTAAATCTGAACCTCTCTTACCCAATTTCTGCATAGGTGTTTCTAGTAAGATTATAAGATGTTGTGCCAAATTTAAAGAAAATAGGGTACAATATGTGGTTTCTAAAGCGGAAAATGTCAAATCGGGAGCGACATTTGTATGGGGGCTATATCTAAATCTGAACCGATTTGATCTATTTTTACCATAGATGTTCCTAGTTTAAATATAAGATGTTTTGCCAAATCTGAAGACAATCTGATACAATATGTGGTTTCTAGATCGGAAAAAGTCAAATCGGGAGCGAAATTTGTATGGGAGATATAAAAATATCTGAACCGATCTGACCGATATTCACCATGGGTGTTTCTAGTGGAAATATAAGATGTTTTACCAAATCTGAAGACAATCTGATACATTATGTGGTTTCTAGAGCGGAAAAAGTCAAATCGGGAGCGAAATTTGTATGGGAGCTATATATAAATCTGAACCGATCTGTCCGATATTCACCATGGGAGTTTCTAGTGGGAATATAAGATGTTTTACCAAATCTGAAGACAATCTGATACAATATGTGGTTTCTAGAGCGGAAAAAGTCAAATCGGGAGCGAAATTTGTATGGGAGCTATATGTAAATCTGAACCGATCTGACCGATATTCACCATGGGAGTTTCTAGTGGGAATATAAGATGTTTTGCCAAATCTGAAGACAATCTGATACAATATGTGGTTTCTAGAGCGGAAAAAGTCAAATCGGGAGCGAAATTTGTATGGGAGATATAAAAATATCTGAACCGATCTGACCGATATTCACCATGGGTGTTTCTAGTGGAAATATAAGATGTTTTACCAAATCTGAAGACAATCTGATACATTATGTGGTTTCTAGAGCGGAAAAAGTCAAATCGGGAGCGAAATTTGTATGGGAGCTATATATAAATCTGAACCGATCTGTCCGATATTCACCATGGGTGTTTCTAGTTACAATACAAGATGTTTTGCAAATTTTAAAGAAAATCTGTTGTAATATGTGGTATCTAGAGTGAAAAGAGTCAAATCGGGAGTGAAATTCGTATGGGGGCTATATCTAAATCTGAACCGATTTTCTTCAAATTAAATAGCGTTCGTCCTTATCCCGAAAAACATCGTTGTGCAAAGTTTCATTTGGTTCTGTCTACAATTGCGACCTGTATCGTGATTACAAGAATAGATGGACGGACGGACGGACAGACAGACAGACAGACAGACGGACATTGCTAAATCGACTCAGAAAGTGATTCTAAGACGATCGGTATAATTAACAATGGGTCTATCTCGTTTCCTTTTGGGTGTTACAAACAAATGCACAAAGACATAATACTCTCGTGGAGTGTATAAAAAGTGTTTCCAATATTCCGCCTATTTAAAAAATGTTGTGTTTCATGATAGCTTATTTATCGACGCGTAAATAAAACTCTGCACATAATATCAAACTTTTTTTCAAACTCTACAAAAAATTGATATTTAAAAATAAAAATTTCCAGTAGCTTTTTTTTTCAAACATCTCTTTTTATACCATACTAGGCTAGGGTATTATAAGTTAGTTTCGCCCCAAATGTTTGTAACACCAAGAAATAATCGAGCTAGACCCACCTTTAAGTGTACCGATCGGCTTAGAATCACCAGCTGAGTCGATTTAACGATGTCTGTCTGTCCGTCCGTCCGTCTGTCCGTCTGTCCGTCTGTCCGTCTGTCCGTCTGCTGTCCATCTAAGCTTGTTCGCACTCTACAGGTCGCAATTGTTGTCCGATTGTCATGAAACTTAGCAGAAGTTATTTTTTCTGGCCAATGACCATCGGTATTGAATTTGGAGGAAATCGGTTCAGATTTAGATATAGCCCCCATACAAATGTCGCTCCCGATTTGACTTTTTCCGCCCTATAAAGCACATATAGTACCCGATTTTCTTTAAATTTGGCACAACATCTTATAATCCAACTAGAAATACGTGTGCAAAAAATGTATAAGATCGGTTAAAATTGGCACAACATCTTATAATGCAACTAGAAACACGTATGCAAAAATTGGGTAAGATCGGTTCAGATTTAGATTAGCCCCCATACAAATGTCGCTCCCGATTTCACTTTTTCCGCTCTAAAATCCACACATTGTACCCGTTTTTCTTTAAAATTGCCACAACATCTTATAATCGAACTAGAAACATCTATGGTGAAAGTGGGTAAGATAGGTTCAGATTTAGATATAGCCCTCATACAAATGTTGCTCCAGAATATTTAACCGATTTTGGCCAAATTTTACATATTATATTTCACCAATAAACAGACATGGTGAAAGCGGGTCACATCGTTCCAGGTTTCAATATACCCCCATACAAATGTCCTTTCCGATTTAACATTTTTTGTCAAACACATACATTTACAGGATGCAAAAATCCTTCCCGATTTCACTTTTTTTCCGAATTGAATTGCAATGAGAAATGTTTGGGTGATGTCCATATGTCCATACTTTGAAATGACTTTGGAATACTACTGTATAATCTGTATTTGTCTGTCGGACAATTAGATCAATTACCATATTATTTACCATACTCGTTAAATTTGACTGAAGATGAATTTATAGCATATAAATTATATGAATATAATTTATATAATTTGTATGAACTACATAAAATTGCTCCCATGAAATACCTGGGTTTAGTAATCAAAGCGTGGTACATACGCAGGGAGTGGTGTAGGGTATTATATAGTCGGCCCCGCCCGACTTTAGCCTTTCCTTACTTGTTTGTATATACATAATATATCACTTTTAATTGCTCTTTTAATTTCTAAAATTAATGTACGAGAATTCTAAAAGCTAAGAGAAATCTTTGTTTACAGTGTTTATTTTTAATCTTTAAATGTTAATGGGAAGCACAGTTGAGAGAAAAAAAAAACATTTATAAAATATGACGGAGATTCATGTCCACTTGGTGCTGTGGAGTCTTGGACTGATATTATTAGACTCTGAAGGAAAAACTAAATTCAGACTCGCAGCTATGGTGTAGGGTATACACATATAACCTTGTGGACTCATTTTAATAATCAATGGCAATTATATTCTCTGTGCAGAAGAATATAATTGTTCTCCTGATATTCTCTTTGTAGGATAATATAATTTCTCCTCTATATATACAGATCCTTTTGGTACCTAGATTTGTTTGTATAAGATGAAAATGTGTTAACGTTTTCCGCTTATTTAAATACAATATCCAATTTTTGGTCAAACTCCATTTGTAGCAAGGTGTGAACTCTTCACAGTGTTTAGGGACGCATGTTGTCTGACTTGTCCAATACATAACAAAATAGTAAGTAGCTATACTTCGTTCAAAGGGCAGAACAAACAACACGTCAGCAAAAGTTGCGATCTTTTGAATTTTCCCACACGCTTCGCATATATGGCGACACATTGACAGACAGAGACATACAATTTCAATATCTAATTGAAAGAAACACAACAAATGTTACGAAAACTCTTCGGCAACAGGATACAAAAAAAGTGTTTATAAATATTGAAGGTGTTAGTCGTAAATGAACAATATTTGGGAAATACCTAAGGTGATATATTCAGAAGAAATATGTAAATGTTAAACTTTAAGTTTGTATATGGAATATTCGAAGGTTGTGAGAACACACTGTTAAATATACATATCACATATTAATTAAATATAAATATAAAATAAATTTATCATTTACAACTTATTGTCTATGTAATATAAACAGTTTTCTTTCCTTGGAATACAATATAAAATTAATATTTTCAGAAGCTCTTCCACAGGATTTTTATTTTTAAATTTCAACCAAATTTAATTGTCTACATTACGTATACCAGTTTCTGTTCTACTCCCATTTCGCTTTCCTTAAAATCCATTAAATGTATTATTAGACTTGGAATGTAAATTAAAATATAACTACAGTTGAGCATCGATTATCCGGGATGGTCCGGACCAGAAGCGTTCCGGATAATCGATTTTACCGGTTAATTGAGGTAAATTTTTTTACTCGTTTTTACATAAATGTTTGTTTTATTTATTCAATATACAAACTTACTAGATATAATACTTATACATTTTTAATTATTACTTACGAAATTAGTCAAAAAAATCATTTAATGTGGTTTGTTTTTTCTTCTTAACCAGAATATTTTCTGCCAAAAGCTTCTCTTGGACACGGTAGCTTTGAATTTTATTTTGATAATTGATGTAATCACGGTTAATCAATTGACATAAAAATATTTTCCTTTCGTTATCGATCCCGGATAATTGATGTTCCCGGTTAATTGAATCACGAATAATCGATGATCAACTGTTATCCCTCCATGTAGTTGGAACTCCATTTTACCTTGTTTGCTTCACACATACACATACTATTAACAAATTAATATATAACATAGGGTGTGCTTTAGATTATAATAGTATACTTTTTGAAATTATTGTAATATTTGTAAAAATCGAAAGTGGAACTTTGTTATCGGCATGTTAGGTTGACAGCAGATCCTTTGGTCTAGAAGCTGGATATTTAGTCAAATGGCTGTTGTAGAAGAGGAAGAGAAGTATGTTAGAAAAGATAAGTTTATTAAGAGTGTGGAATGGTGAATTATAACAATAGGACTTAATAATGATAAGTGCGAGATATTTAAAATTATTTATTTATATAAACTAAAAAAGATAATATTAATTAATATTTGCAAATTGAGATAAAAGACTCCCTAAAGTTTTGTAGTACATATAAATAAAGTAAATTTGTTAATCAAATAAAGGACACACCATGTACATGATCATCCTAATGCTACTGTAATTTGCACGGTAAATATGCCCGGTTTCTGGTGAATGTGGCATTCAAACACAATATATACGAGTATATTATTTGCGTGAGTGATGAATAGCTTCGGGAAATAACAGGAGGGAAAGTAGGAAGATAATGTGTATACGGTTTGTACGACATGTTGCAAATATGCTTACCACAACAGTAGGAAAATTTAACTCAGTATTTTACATACTGCATTATTACTGTGAAGAGACTAGAATTGTGGGAATATCCATACATGGATATAACAGGAGAGTTAAATTAGTGTGGAAGAAACTATGAGGTTCGTGTCTTATGGTCCCAGCTTCCACGTTTATAAAACAATTGTAACAAGTAAGGAAAGGCTAAAGTCGGGCGGGGCCGACTATATAATACCCTACACCACTCCCTGCGTATGTACCTCGCTTTGATTACTAAACCCAGTTATTTCATGGGAGCAATTTTATGTAGTTCTTATAAATTATACAGTATAAATTATACTATAAATTCATATTTAGTCATATTTAATGAATATGGTTAATAATATGGTAATTGATCCAATTATCCGACAGACAAATACAAATTATACATTAGTAATAGGATGAATCGGACCGACATTTCAAAAGGGGCCTATAACTACATTTTGGGCCTGGTCCAAAACATGGGCCTATATATTTCTCATTCACGGTAGGTATTCCTGGTTGAAAAATACCATGATCTGCAAAATTTGATGAAGATCCGATGTAAGATGTAGTTTCTAGAGCTGTAATAGATCAGAATGGAACCCCATTTGGGTTATACCAAATGGGCATATGAGCATCACCCAAACAAGTTAAGAAATGGAAATGCTAAGGACGGACGGACTTTCTATCTCATTACAATTTTCGGTAAAAAAGTGAAATCGGGAAGGATTTTTGCATCCTGTAAATGTATGTGTTTGACAAAAAATTTTGAATCGGAAAGGACATTTGTATGGGGGTATATTGAAACCTGGAACAATGTGACCCGTTTTCACCATGTATGTTTATTGGTGAAATATAATATGTAACATTTGGCCAAAATCGGTTAAACATTGGGGAGCAACATTTGTATGAGGGCGATATCTAAATCTGAACCGATCTAACCCACTTTCACCATAGGTTGGATTATAAGAAGTTGTGCCAATTTTAAAGAAAAACGGGTACAATATGTGGATTTTAGAGCGGAAAAAGTGAATTCGGGAGCGACATTTGTATGTGGGCAATATCTAAATCTGAACTGATCTTACCCACTTTCAGCATAGGTGTTTCTAGTTAGATTACAAGATGTTGTGCCAAATTTAAAGAAAATCGGGTGCAAGATGTGGTTTCTAGAGCGGAAAATGTCAAATCCGGAGCGACATTTATATGGGGGATATATCTAAATCTGAACCGATTTCCTCCAAATTCAATACCGATGGTCCTTGGCCAGAAAAAATAACTTCTGCCAAGTTTCATGACAATCGGACAACAATTGCGACCTGTAGAGTGCGAACAAGCTTAGATGGACAGCAGACGGACGGACGGACAGACAGACATCGTTAAATCGACTCAGCTGGTGATTCTAAGCCGATCGGTATACTTAAAGGTGGGTCTAGCTCGATTATTTCTTGGTGTTACAAACATTTGGCGCGAAACTAACTTATAATACCCTAGACCACGAAGTGGTGTAGGGTATAAAAAAGTCCTTTCAAAAAGGACATTTAAGGATTAAAATGTTCTACTAAAAAAATTGTCGGAAAATTTCAGTGGGGGTTACCGAAGACGCCAAAGTTGTAACTAATGATCTTCCCGCTTAAACGGGAAAATTGCACGCCACTTTAAACAACAAAATTGAAATTGGTCCATGTTTTTTGGAAGATCGATCTTTTTCGAGAAAAAAATTGGGTATTTCGGTACAGCACGTCAAGCAAAAAATATAAATTGGATATTTTGCAAATTTTTCGTTTTCGCGGGAGTCAATTTGAACCATAAAGAGGGAGCTAGAGGGTTACGATCTTTGAAAAAAATGCTCCTCATAAAATTCCACAATACAGTTCTGACAAAAAGAATTCTCTCAGACATTAACTTGCAACATTTTTCTCCCTTTATATAATGCTCCCTTCGACCAAAAACTGAAAACTGTGACCCGCCATACAAAAAAACTCTGACAAGCTGCAAAAATGATATACTCAATATGCCCTTTCAGAATTATAAGGTCGCTATTCTGTTCAATTCAAAAAGTCTTAATTTGTTGGACAGTGTTATAAAAAGACGAACCTATAAATTTCATAATTACATGTAAATACTACACTATTTGACCATATTATTGAATAGCACTCAGAGTGCATTAGGAAATATATTGTCTATGGGAAACGAGCGAGTGATATGTGGTTTCTGTGTATTTTTGCACAAAATCATTTAATGACATAACAATGCATTGACTAATGGCCATTTTGCAATTTTCAACAAAATATGAAATTTTTGATGATTTATAACCATTCACACACTATAATTTATTTCAATTATGAATGAACCTGAATAAATATATCTATTGTGTATGTATGTATTTGCCTATAGCCAACATCATGTGAATTTGTAGATTAGTTATGTTTGTCATTAAATCACAAATACATATGTCCCAGGAAAATATTTTTGAACCTGTTCCAAACATTATGTGTTCTAGAACAGGTTCCATGGTAACAACTACCCGTTCTACTAATGGTTCCAAAGTATCGATAAAGTGAAACCTGTTGTAGAACTTGTTCTCCAGAATACCTTACTGTTTTCATATTCATTCCGTAAAATACAAACATATCATTAAATGTGTATATACAGAAATTTAGCAAAATCTTCGTGAAAACTCGATGTATGCCCATTTGACCTTTTTAATTCATCTAAAGAAAACCACTATATTCCCCAATTATGTCACCAATCCGCACCTGAAATGAAAGCTGGGATTGTTTTATGGCTACCCACAAAATATTTCTGCTGTAACTATTACGTTCGCGTAGCGAAATCGATTTTACATAACCTCTAAATATCATGTTTTCGTCACTAGCAGAAAACTTTTTACGAAGACATGGATTATCCGTGCCAGCAATTGACCGGAACCCAAACTCTTATTTCAGGTAACGTATGTATAATAATATCGGTCGAATCCAATCCGTATCAACAATAGTTTAAAATATAGTTATATATATATATAACTTTAAAAAATCCCATATAAAATTCACCCATGAAACAGCAGATTCCACAACTGGTTCCAAAGAACAAGTATCTGGTCTAGTTTTACGTAAAAGAACTCGAATTAAAATCATCTATGTCAGAACTTGAAGCAAGTTGTTCATCAACCAGTTTGCAATCGAAAATTTTGCTGGGGTATATGAATTTGAATGCCCTGTTTTTTTGGGGTCTAGTCAATACCATAAAGTTTAATAAAATATTTTGTTGATAATTGCAATGCGCATGATGATAGAACGGAATAGCATGAATATATTGTGGGAATGATAAAGGAGCAAACATAATTAATTTCTAACATCTTTTGAGATTTTGTTTATTGAAGAACATAACATTTGTTCTTTGGCCTACAAATATTAAAGATTCTGGTTCACTTTTGTGTGATTTGTAGAAAGAAGTGGATTTTTGGTAAAATTTCCCATATTGCATATGCATTTTTTCACATTTCAGTCAGGTTTTTTGCAAACGGCTGATGATACACACTTTCTGAGGACGGATTTGCGTTCATCACATTTCATAAATAACAATTGTTATTACCTCTTTTTAGATGAAGAATATTATGGCAAAAAAGCAAGACACCAGTCAAACAATAAATTCTGAAGAATTTCAAAGATACCTGAAGAATTCAAATGCATTTCAAAATTATTTTCTTAATACCTGTAGATTTCTACATTTCGCTTGTAGATAAAGAGTTCTGAATGTAATCTGAAATTTTGTTTTTTTTTATAGAAAAAGCTCCACCAATTAAAATCTGAATTACAATTTTCACGACTTCACTGTAAATATATTCAAACTGCATCGAGTGCAAAATCGTCCAAACCCAAAAACATCTATACAAACATGGGAAAATTTTTTTATCAAAAATCATAATTTTTGGGCAATATTTGACATAATGAAAAATCTCCCAAAAATAAAATATTAAATTTCGCCCATTGTGTTATACTCCATAAACTCAAATACGAAAAATGATCCTTTTGGGAGATTTTTCATAAATGTAACCTTGAAACCCTTTACACTGCGTAGCCGGCTTTGGACATAACCTAGATGAGAAAAACGTTAAGCCTGGCCGAAAGACGGCATCGACTTTACTCTGTGAAGTCGGCTTTAAACATACCCCAGAAGAACAAATCTTTAACGCAGAAAACATTTACTCTGCGAAGCCGGCTTTGGACATATCCCAGATTCTATACATATTTTGGATATTTTTTATATTTAAAATTATTCAACTTTTTTGGCGATTTTTCATTATACCCTACTCCACTTCGAGGACTAGAGTAGTATAATTTAGTTTTCCGCCAATTCTTTGTAACACCTAGAAATAATGGAACTAGATCCACCTTTAAATATACGTATTGGCTTAGAATCACCAGATGAATCGATTTAACGATGTCTGTCTGTCCGTCCGTCCGTCAGTCTGTTGTCCACCTAAGCTTGATCGCACTCTACAGGTCGCAATTGTTGTCCGATTGTCATGAAATTTGGCTAAAGTTACTTTTTTGTCCAAGGACGATCGGTATTAAATTTGGAGGAAGTCGGTTCAGATATAGATATAGCCTCCATAAAAATATCCTTATAATTTACACTATTACTGCTCCAGAATACACATTTTACATGGGATCATCACAACGTTTTCAGGATCATGTTATAGTTGGACTAGAAACAGCTAACGTAAAGGTGGACTACATCGGTCCATGTTTTGATATAGCCCCCATACAAATGTACCTCCAATTTACAATAGTATTGCTCTCAAATGCACATTTTATATCGGATCTTGATAAAATTTCCCTCATTTTCCTATATTTAGACTGGAAACACATATTTTGAAAGCCAACTATAAAGGTTAATGTTTTGGTATAGCCCACATTCAAAACGGGCCCCCAGTTTACACTATTATCGCTCTAGAATCCACATCTTACATTGAATCTTGATAAAATTTTGCACATCATGTTGAAATAAAGAATTCCTAATTTGAAAGTGATCTATAAGGGCTCACTCTTTTATGTAGCGCTCTTACATTTTACATCGGAAGTTTATCATATTTTGCAGATTATATTATATTTCAACTAAGAATACAAAAGTCAAATATATGGGTCCATATTTTGGTATAAGCCCCATACAAATTGGGCCCCCATTCTACTCTATTACAGCTCTAGAACCCTATTACAGCTGTAAAATCTGCATTTGTCATCGGATCTTGGTTAAATTTTCCAGATCATATTATATTTACTCTCGGAATACCTATCCGAAAATTGGACCATGTTTCCAAATGCAATTGTCCGACAAATTTTCAATATTATCGATTTAATTGTTCATATTACATCGGATCTGGATTACAATTTCCAGATCATGGATTATTTCACATAGGAACACTTACTGATGAAGTGGACCATGGATCCCGATTTTAGACGTATTTTCTACATCACGTTATATTTCAGTTAGGAAGACTTACAGAAAAAGTACAGCAGTACGCAAAGAAATTGCCGCCGCTCATTAACATTTTCTGATTTATTTAAATAACACTTCAGATTCAACTTATTACAGGCACTCAATTTTGCAATATTCCTTAACTTTGACTGAATAATTAATCGCACCCATAAAACACCTGGGTTTAGTAATAAAAACCAGATATATCCGCAGTGAGTGGTGTGGGGTATCATATAGTCGGCCCCGTCCGACTTTATCCTTTCCTTACCTGTTTCTTCTATTTTTGGTACAACTGAATAAAATAGTGCCAATCACTGCGACGTTGCGGCGTAATAAAGTAAATCATACGCACGAAGGTTTAGAAGGAACACAATGACCCAAGACTGCCTCTGAAGCCAAAATGAATCCAATGCATTCACCCAATATTTTCCCAACATTTCAATCTGAAAGTGAAACAAATAGTTTTAGGTAATATAAATTATACCCACAATGACACTCGCACATAGAGGTTTGACATTTGTTTGCGTTTTTAACGAAATACTATGCAAAAAGAATTATTTGTAAATTATATAGATTTTTGAAAAATATACCAGACAGACAAATGCAGTTCAAGCACTCGACAAGACCCAGAACCTACACAATTTTTAATTATTGTTTCCTACAGTATACATAAAATTGTATCACACATATCTTTCAGAGATTTATAATTGTGATGATTAAAATCATTTTCGGTAAAATTGTTTTCTCCATGAAAATGGAATCAAGTGAATTTATTTCTATATGAAAGTATCTTTAATGCACATAACATGTAGACGACCCCAGTTTCTACTCAAGACTCGGCCATTTGGCTTTTTTCGGCGTCAATTTATTAGTCTTGTAGAACTGCCCTAATAAGGATGTTTATTGGACTTGTTTTCTAGGCTTATTAAATAAAATTTATTTCAAATTTTAATACAGAACACCCAGATGGGTTTCGAGTAAATATCGCACATGAATCTTATATTTTTAGTACCTGATTATTCTAACCGCATACGTGGCAAGCTATTGCTTTCAGCGAAATACATTTCTACTAACTTTGAAAATTCAAAACTTTATTAGATGTCCGAAACTGGCTTTAAACATTTGGCCCCTATCAGGTCAAAATAACTAGATGTGCAGCTGATTGAGAGAAGAAATAGTGGGATTTTTTCAATTGTGAAATAAACCGTTTCCGGAGAAGATTCAGAATTATCATAAAATTCGTACTATTTCTTGACAAAACAAAAATGGCTTTAATCGTCTGATATAGTGTATTCATAATACTAACCGTCAACATCTCTAGTATTCTATGTAGCTCAATATGACTTTTTTAGCCAATAAAAAATACACATCTTTCTTTGAATCGGCACTAAAAAATAAAGATTTACTTTCATTTGCTCCGAATTGTGCCACCCTTATTTATATTATTTTAAATTGACGACTCTCTCTTTTATTTTCACAACTTGCCATAAAATTACCATGATTTCCAAATCATTAAAAGTATCACATTTGTCTTATTAGAGAAACAACAAAAAACAATAAACATCAAAAGGATGGGGATGTCTCCTTAGGTAGACATAAATCTCAACAACCCTGTATTAATATTTACTTCAAAAGGACATAAAATCAGCACCAATCTCAGCCAGAGAGAAGGGGGAAATCTCAAAGAAGATGGAACGAAACGAAAAATACATAAAACATATGAATATTAAGTGCCACGATGGAAGTACTCAAAGGATACGCACCGAATGAACACACGACAACACTTTGCAGTCAATGTAGTCATCTATCTAAAGGATATATGGTGTTGTGAATGAATATGAAACGAAGTGTATCCTTTTCAAAGTCATCGTTGGATGGTTTCCCAGATATTTTGCAGTTTTTTTATTTTTCTTTGTGTGCATAAAATTTGCATAAATAGTTATACTAGAAAATAATAGCATTGAATAAAATCCAATTAGCGGCGGCGGATTGAAAATGACTTAATAGAAACAAGTAAGGAAAGCTAAAATCGGGCGGGCACTTTCAATCCGAATACAATTCAATTCGGTAGAAAATTGAAAACGGGAAGAATTTTTGTATATTTCCTAATCATAGGCTGATATGACCTGACCCAATTTGTCAAATCGAGAAGAATATTTGTATCGGGACTATATCCAAACATGTATGAAGTGACTAACTTTCACAATAAGTTCTTCTTGTTGAAGTATAACGTGTTATGCTAAATTTTAAGAAATTCTCTGAAAATACGCGGTTTCTGTGGGAACAAAATTTGTATGGGAGCTATTTATAAATCTGAACCGATCTAACACATTTTTACAACAGGTGTTTCCAGTTGAAATATAAGGTGTTTTGCCAATTTTAAAGAAAATCTGTTAAAATATGTGGATTCTAGAGCGGAAAAATTCAAATTGGGAACGAAATTTGTATGGAAGCTATATATAAATCTGAACCGATCTGACCTATTTTCGTCATAGGTGTTCCTAGTTTAAATATAAGTTCTTTTACCAAATCTGAAGACAATCTGATAAAATATGTGGTTTCTAGAGCGGAAAAAGTCAAATCGGGAGCGAAATTTGTATGGGAGCTATATATAAATCTGAACCGATCTGACCTATTTTCGTCATAGGTGTTCCTAGTTTAAATATAAGTTGTTTTACCAAATCTGAAGACAATCTGATAAAATATGTGGTTTCTAGAGCGGAAAAAGTCAAATCGGGAGTGAAATTCGTATGGGGGCTATATCTAAATCTGAACCGATCTGACCTATTTTCACCACAGGTGTTCCTAGTTTAAATATAAGTTGTTTTGCCAAATCTGAAGACAATCTGATAAAATATGTGGTTTCTAGAGCGGAAAAAGTCAAATCGGGACGGAAAATTGTATGGGAGCTATATATAAATCTGAACCGATCTAACACATTTTTACCACAGGTGTTTCAAGTTGAAATATAAGATGTTTTACCAATTTTAAAGAAAATCTGTTGTAATATGTGTTATCTAGAGTGAAAAGAGTCAAATCGGGAGTGAAATTCGTATGGGGGCTATATCTAAATCTGAACCGATTTTCTTCAACTTAAATAGCGTTCACCTTATCCCGAAAAACTTCGTTGTGCAAAGTTTCATTTGGTTCTGTCTACAATTGCGACCTGTATCGTGATTACAAGAATAGATGGACGGACAGACAGACAGACAGACAGACAGACAAATCGATTCAAAAAGTGATTCTAAGTCGATCGGTATAATTAACAATGGGTCTATCTCCCTTCCTTTTGGGTGTTACAAACAAATGCACAAAGACATAATACTCTCGCGGAGTGTATAAAAAACACAACAAGACTATTTGTAAAAACCAAGTATAAAAATAAACCGAATAAATACGTAAGCAATAAAACTACATATCAAGGCAAACAGGTTACTCACAAAACTATAAGGGCAACATTATGCACAAAAGGGGGTCGGATAATTATTTGACATGTGGTGATTAATTAGTTTATGCTTTCTCATTTTGTTTTCAACTCTTCTTACTTCAAGGGGCGCAAACCTTGAATTCATTACATTTGTGCCCGATCTCATTTTACAGCCACTGAAAAAACTCATGAACAAAATACACTTAACTAATTAGTTTAAGTACTAATTAAAAATATTTGCATAAATAGTACGAGGAAAAGAAATATCATTTTTTATCTATAGGGTGGTCCATTTAAAATTTTAAATTCGAACTACTGATTACATTGACTTTGAAAGTTAGAATAAAATTAATTTTTTAATTAATTAATTTTTATTTTCAGGTTTATGTTTGACAAAATGGGACGCTATACGTTCGAACAAAATTGGGAAATATTAAAAACTTACTTCCATAATAATGAGTCTTTAACGCAAACTGTAAGAAATGTACATGGACAATTTTCGAGAAGATATCTCTCTTCAGTTGAGCCTTCATCAAGCTCATTTTCAAAATTAAATTACCGAATATGTGGCAGCAAAATTACGGAATATGTGTTTCAGAAAACCCACACGTGACCATTGAGAAGCCAATGCATTCACAACGAGTCACTGTTTGGTGTGGATTTTGGGCTGTGCTGAAAAATTGGGTCGATCGGATGAGGTACTGTCGAGCCAGTCGTGGAAGTCATATGAATGATATTATGTTCCATTTTTAAATGACAATGATCTACCTTTCCAATACAACCAGAAATTTGAAAAAATAATGAGTACTTTTTTATAGCTGGATCTAATTTAAAGTTTTAAATAAGGCCTTCCCTTTTAGTTGCCACAGAGTTAGTCCCATTTGCTATTCTGCACGTCAAATCAAAATCCTCAATAAGGAAATATTACACTTAATCCTCATTTCCGTTGGCCAACCCATTTTCACAACAACAAAATCAAATACACTGTCCAACAAAATAAGACATTTTTAAAGGAACAGAATAGCGACCCTATAGTTCAGAAAGGGCATGTTGGGTAGACCATTTTTGTAGAATTAACTTATAGTCCAGCTTGGCGTACGGTCGTAACGCCCAAGGTCATAATGCCCAAATTGAAAATGTCATAAAGTCCAAAAACGAAGCGTTGATTGTGTTGTTGTAAAATTTATCGATTTTTTTGGGCAATATGTCGTTGTGTTTGGGCATTGTGACATTATTTCTAGGCAATAACATCCAAATCTGCAACGCATTGTGACATTGTTTCTAGGCAATAACATCCAAATCTGCAACGCCCAAAACTATAACGCCCAATCCACGGACCGTCATAAAACCCATATTTGCGACATATTGCCCAAAACCCTCATGATTTCCAAGGAGCCAGCCTTCGGCCGGGCTTAATTATCTTCTCCTATTAGGTATGTCCAAAACCGGCTACACAAAGTAAAGGGTTTCTCCGATTTTCTCCTATGAAGTATCCAAAGACTGCTACGCATTGTAATGGTCTGATATTTTTGGCGTTGCCGGCCTTCGGCCGGTATTAAAGATTTTCTCCTATGGGTATGTCCACAGACAGATACGCATTGTAAAGAAAATCTTTAATCCCGGCCGAAGGCCGGCAACGCCAAAAATATCAGACCATTACAATGCGTAGCAGTCTTTGGATACTTCATAGGAGAAAATCGGAGAAACCCTTTACTTTGCGTAGCCGGCTTTGGACATATCCCATAGGAGAAAGTCTTTAATCCCGTGTACTGTCACT
>CANDYM010000462.1:0-25952 GCA_947397865.1 Polietes domitor
GTTTGGAATTTATTGATTTACTCTCTGAGGCAAAGTTGTAGCTCTTGTCATAAAGAACAAAACTTGTGAACATATTAAATCATCATAAATTCATTTTCAAGGTCGAAACCGCAAACGTCGGCTGTGGTTTGTATATGTAACGTATACTTGCTACTGATTAAGGATAGTATCACTCATACGCACTGTAGTCGGACCGACCATTAAGAGAAACAGTCCTGCAAGATATATTTTTCTACCTAAACGGTGTTAAAAGTCATTCCTAGGAAGTTCATATGCTCTACAAAGTTGTTTATTGAGATCCTAGGGACATTTTTGTAGTTCATTGTTTCCTTGAATTTTGAACGGTTTACTACCTATGGACCTGGAAAGGTCCATAGGTTAAAGGGGAAAAAGGTTAAAAAAATCGAATTTTTCGAGTTTTTTTGCGATTGACCTTGAATATGAAGTGTCTGGAGCTGCTGTTTTTTAATGGATATTCCCCATCAAAGTGAAGAACAGATTACTATGGCTGCCACTTTTGAAACTCCAAAATATACAAAAACCAAAAACTTGTTGCACATAATTTAATTTAATTTTGAAACAGACTTAATATGCAACATTAAAGAGAACATTTTTGGCCAGAACCTAAGAAATTAAAATTTGTTTCATAATAAAATCAATATAAAAGTATTTTTTGTTGACAAAAATCGAAAGAATAATATAAATATTATTACCACTACCACAAATGTAGCGAAGTTAATGTTCACAGTTTAGTCAGTAGTAGTTCGAAAATATGGAGAAAAATCGAAAAGCTAGTCTTGTAATGAAGAAACAATACCGCTTTGAACCATATCTATGGACAAATGTACAACTTATGCACTATTATTGAATAAAATTTAAAAAATCAAGTTTTTTAATTTTAAATTTTAAAAGTATGGAAAGAGTTCCGTTGCTTGCAAAAACAGAATCATAACGAGGTGTCTAGAATTTAAGATTCTGTTAAAAATAAAAGTATGGTGTTTTTTATTATGGGAGTTTTCGTACCAGTGAAAAACAAAGGATAATTTTCTATGGTTTTTCGTGCTACCAAAAAAACGTATTTTATCATAAAGTATTTTTTTTTTAATTTTTTTGTGGTATGAGATTAAAAAATATATATTTTTAATTTGAAGTAAATTTGTTAATAAAATATATTTTTTCAATTATTCATTTTTATTTAATAAATAAAAAATATGGAAACGTATTTAGTTTGTATGTCAGCAGTCAGATTTTTTAAGCCCTCAGTTTATTTTTCAAGCCATGGATTTTTTTCTGATATTTATATTTATCAAAACGAATGAAATCAGAATAAACTTCAGATTTCCTTTTTTGGAGTTTCCTATATCTGTCGGATCACAACTTTGGTTTTCACGAAAAATTACTTTTCTCGAAATGTTATTATGTTATTAAATGGTAAAAATGTGGCATTTACATTTCATTGATGTGCTAACCACTTCCTTTCCTGTTTCCTTTTTTATCCTATTTGTCAAATTCATTCATATGTAATTTCCATAGTGCCCCTTCATTAAGTTACAGCTTTTGTCAAATCTCTTAATTTGAGAATCTATATTAGCAAACGTTTGCTAACACGAAATGAAATGTTTTCACAATCATGTCACTTCTTACCAAATCTGTTAACTTGAGAAAGTCTTTACTGCTACCAAACTTTTTTTGATAACATTCTGCTAACAATGATTTCTCATTTTTTGAATTTCTCTTTCATTTTCAACTGTTAACTTTCATCTCTCTTAATTCTTGTTGCTACTCTTAATATCTCATGCATTTGGCTACTGTTATACTTGCCTGAAATTGTCTGCTGTTATGCTTGTCTGTTAACCCACATACATATTATCTACATGTTTGTAGGCCACATGCATCTTACAGCATCCCGTTTTCTTATGTCGTGGTCTCCTTATCTTCTGCGGCATAATCGCATTAACTTTGTTTTCGGTCTGTTAAAATTTCCCAAAACATTGTTAAAGTATTGTGTCGCCAACGCTACGAAACTTTAGTGTTTCGCGTTACTTTAAAGCGTTCAAACGTTCAAGTATTCGAAACCGTGGCGTGGCGGGCATATGCTAAACCGGTGCCGGTGTTCTAACGGCTAAGAAATGCCAAAATGTGGGTGTTCGGAAATCTACCGAAATAAATAAAATATTTAAATTATGAAAAAATTTTGTGAAAATTTTGAATGATATCAAATAATATCGAAATATGGAAAATATTAAAAATTAAAATTTAATTAGAAGTGCGAGGTAAAGTGTATTTGTGAGGATTCAAAGGTCTTCGAAAATATTCAAAAATTTCTCATTCTTTGTGAAAACTGTAAATTGAAAAATAAGATAGCCAAAGTGCTGTTTTGATTTTTAAAAAGCCCTCGTTTAGAATATCCTCAAATTTAAGATCGTCTGTAATACCCTTCACCATAGTATAATCTAATATAAATTTTGTTATTCATAGCTCAACCAAATAGCCATTGCCTGCTCAATGAATTATATGTTGAGAGTATAGATTAAATATAGGTTCTAGTTTTTTTTTTTCAAGAATAATAGAAAAAAATAATAAAATCTTCATTAAAGGGAAAATTGCAAGTTTGGTTTGTTCCTACGTTGGGTCCAGTAGGCAGAACAAAATTCATATACGCATAGATATGTGGTGCATAACTGAATAACATTGCAATGGAATCACAAATTCAAAATGTTTTTAAAGTTTAATTTTTAATGTCGTATTTTTGCCCATTTTTTTTTTTTGAATAAATAGAAGATGAAAAAAGGAATTCATAATTTAAAATATTTTATTGGTCGAATAAATGGAGACTTAAAAAAAATAGCTGCTGTTAACACTTTTCGAATAATGCCTAAATGAGCTCAGTTTTGTAAAAGAGGCTTGAAAGTTTGGCTCGGAAAATCCATCTTTCATATTAAACTATTTTCACAAAAAAGGAATCATTTGTTGTCCTATATTGCAATTGGCACATCATTTGAAAGATATTAATACCGTCTATTTACTTTTCCTATAATCATTTACAAAATATTTCCAAGAAATATGAGTTTTTAGTTGTTACTTTGAAAACCACAACAAATACTACAAACGTCCAATAATTCGACAAACAAGTTACACTAAGACAAGAATACAAATTTATAAAATGCTTTCAAGAGTCTATTATTTCGGACAAACAATACGGACAGAAGTGCAAGATTAAAAAGTTACAAGGGAAAAACAAGGTTTTTGGAGGTGTTTTCAGGAGCGTTTGTCTGGACCAAGGGAGGTAACATATTGCAAATCATAATTAAAACGCATCAGATTATTTTCGTGACTCATCCTTCTATATGTACCAAATTGTAGGCTTTTGTCCCCACCGCCCATAAACCAAAAAATGTAAATAAGATGTAAAATTTATATTTCGGATGTAACAATTGTCATCAAGGTAGCTCTCAAAATCAGTTTTACCACGCCCATCTGTCTACAGTGCTATGTCCGTCCGTCTGTTGAAAGCACGCTAGCATCTAAACGAAAGGAACTAGAACGTTCAAATTTTCCGTAAATGCGTCTTTTAGTAGTAAATCAGTTGGAATTGAAACGGGGCGAAATCGGCCCAAAGGGAAATTTTTTCCCCTCACAAGGACTAAAAATACCCATAATAATCCCTAATATTTTAGCGTATTTAAGCATGTTTTTTGAATATGCCTGTTTATACGTGCTTCATATTTGGTATGCGCATTCCCCTTATAGCACTATAAAGTGATTCTTATTTGTGGGAGGTGAAATGGGGCAAAAAAGGGATAAAAATGGTATATATTAAACGACAACAGCTAGAAACATGAAATTCGGTGTGTACATTCCTCTAATTGAGTAGATACATAATATAAAAGTATTTTTTCCAAATTCGTACTTTTAAGGGGTAAAATGGGAATAGAGGGATCAAAATGGTACCAACCAAACGGCTGTACCTAGAATAATGAAATTCAGTGTATACATTCCTCTGATTGCATAGACAAGAAAAATACACGGATTTTTCAAAATTCGTACAAAATTTAAATGACCGCAGCTAGAGTCATGAAACTCGGAGTATACATTCCTCTGAATGTCCAGACACGGAAAATAAACTGATTTTTCGAAATTCTTACTTTTTGGGGTTAAAATGAAAAAAGGGGATACAAATAGTACCAACCAAATGACCGCAACTAGCATCAAGAAAAATAAACAGATTTTTCTTTGGGGCTAAAATGAAAAAAAGGGGATAAAAATAGTACCAATCAAATGACCGCAGCTAGATTCATGCAATTCGGAGTATACATTCCTCTAACTGCGTAGACACGGAAAATAAACGGATTTTTTCGAAATTCGTACTTTCAAGGGATACAATGGTACAGAGGGATAAAAATAGTTCCAACTAAACGACTACAGCTAGAATGATGAAATTGTAATTGCGTAGAAACGTCAAGGGGGTAAAAATGGTACCAACCAAATAGGCGCAGCTGGAATCATGTAATTCGACATATACATTCTTCTGACTGCATAGACACGCAAAATAATTTTTTTTTCCAAATTCCTAAATTTTCTTATACGGCAAAAATTGGTTGAATCATGCACTATGTACGTCTGATAATGAATTTTCAAAATTTGTACTTTTGGAATTAAAATAGAATGGAAATACAACCAACTGTAGCACCCACTATCTACCAATATTTATGGTATTTAAGCTTATTGAAAATATAAATATAAGAATATTTAGTTTTTGATTTGAAATAAATAATATTTATTTATAAAATTATTTTTTCAATATTTGTATTTGTTTTGGTTTGGCTATATTAAAAAAATTATTTTTTCTTGTAATATTACTGCACTTCTACGAAAACCGACAACCTCTGTGGAATGCAATCCATGGTGGAGGGTATATAAAGTTCGGCCTGGCCGAACTTATCGCCGTTTTTACTTGTTTTTTTTTAATTCTTCCTCAGGAATCACTACACGTATTGATTTCCAAAAAGTGAAGGGTTTTCTAATACATATTAATAAGGATAAATAGTTATTTTATGTGGAATATGCCTTGTCCACTTTTTTACATATTATTGTAGAAATACGAACATTTATACAAATATATGATTTATTTCAAATCCCCTCCTTTTTCTAGTCTACCTAAGTAAATACTTAATGAATTCACTTAAAATATTAGGACGCTCGGTGTTATAGAACTGGAAATATATCATAATACATTTTTATTTTGAAAATCCGTTTTAGTATTGGCCTGCCACAATAAATTTACAATTCAACATATTCCATTAAAGAGTTGTATATACTTTGCTATATATTTAATGTGTTGACTTCAGGCGAATTTTAGTCTGCCACTAACAGTCAATCACAATTTTCAGAGAAAAGTGCGTTTAACTTGATTTGTCTGCTCTGTCATGCTCTCCGCTCGTGCATAACCAAATTTAATATTTCGATTTCGTTCGCAGATTACCTCCATCAAAATCGCATTATTTATGCGCACAAAGAATTTTAGCTTATTGTCATGACAGGCAACCTTAACAAATTCTTAATTATATTACTGCAAATGAATTTTTGACGATTTCAACAACAGCAACAACAACAATTTTTTGAAAAAGGAATTCATGGAAATAACCAAAAACGTTTTCGGCGAAAATTAATTAACGAATATCATGGCAATATTGTGCGCAGATGTGTGAGATGAATAATTAAAAATAAAACATACTCAAAAATTCAATAAGTGTACGTATGCTGATGTTTTCAAAATAGCAAAAAGTTTGTTAGAAAATAAAATAAAGTTTCAATCAATGTCATTTATAATTTAAATCAATGAATGATCAACAAATAAAATAAAACAAACAAATAGAATTCGTCGTGAACGTATTTATATAATTTAAATAAAATATATCTGTTAAATGTGGAAAATAGTAATTTAATATGTAAATACATTACATATTTGTTCATATAAAGGTTAATGTATTAAATTTATTACAAAAATAAATAAATGAAATTTCCAATTGTTAAAATAATTCGATTTGGTGTTGTGGCAAATTTGAAATCTGATGTTTAAATAACAACAACAACTGCAATTTCAATTATATGGATACTACAATTGGCTGCCAGCGGACAGGTGGACATTGTTACAAGGTGAGTGGCAAGAGCATACATTAAGTGAATTTTTTTGATTAGCGTGAGACAACAGGACGAATTCAAAGCCGTAAACGTTTATGACAACGAGCCACAATTTTATATTTTTTATTGGACCTGAAAGAGAGGAATATATTTTAAAATTTTGAGCGCCCCGGTAGTCGAGTTGGTAGCGTGCTCGGCTATCAGCGTGGGGGTCGTGGGTTCGATTCCCACCAGAGGCTCTGGTCTGTCGCTGCATTAACTAGCTACAATGGTCTTAGTCACCCCGGCTCAATCCCTGGACCCAAAATTAGAATATAAATTTACTTTGTATTGTAATTCATAATAAATAAATAAAAAAATATTTTAAAAATATTTTCCGAATGATGTAGATATTTTAATAATTTATTTTTGTACTATTACATGCCCCACAAAGACGTCACGGATATCAAATGAAATAAAGGAGTATCTGTTAATATTACTTTAAACAAAAGGCTTCCATCCTCATTGGTTTATCATAAAATATCATTTAAAATTTCCCCCTTTAATTATTCATATTTTATCTTTTAAGGGGTAATTTGAAATGGTTGTTAGTTCTAATCTAATATAGATAGAACCACGAAATTTAAAGTATTTTTAAAAAATTTCCTTATATTTTACATGATACCCATATTGTCTTTATATGTCCTGCAGAAGTAGTAAAATAAATTATTAAAACATATATATCCTTTGGAAATAAGCGGTTTTTATGAAATATCCAAATGATTCTAATATTTTAATAATTTCTTTTCATACTTTGGCGTGCCCCACAAAAGCGGTATGGCCATCAACTGAAAGAGAAGACTATCTGTTAAAAACACTTTAAATGACAAGCTTCTATCTATATTGCTTTAGCATTACCCACCATTTCAATTTTCCCCCTTAGAAAATTTAATTTGTTCATGTTTTACTTTTTAAAGGAAATTTTTGAAATAGTTGTTAATGCTAAACTTATACACACAAAAGCATGAAAGTATTTTTAACAGCCAGTCTTCTCTTTGATTCCATACCAATAGCTAATTTATATGTCTCTCAAAAATAGGAAAATAAATTATTAAAACATCTATATCCTTAGGAAATTAGCCGTTTTTATGAAATTTCCATATGATATAAATGTTTTAATACATTATTTTCGTTTTTTGGGAAGACATACAAAGACTATATGGATGTCAAATGAAAGAGTAGAATATCCGATAAAAATACTTTAAATACCAGGCTTCCATCTATATTGGTTTAGTATTAACAATCATTTCAATTTTCCCCCCAAAATTTTTTAGTTTTTTCATGTTTTACTTTTTAAGGGGAAAATTTGAAATTATCATTAATGCGAAACTAATTTAGATATAAATTTGAAGTTTAATGTGTTTTCGACGGATATTGATCTCTTTCAATTGATATAGATTTTGCCTTTGTATGTCTGGCAGAAGTACGAAAATAAATTATTATTAAAATAATTATTAAAATTATCTATAGCCTTTGGAAATTAACCGTTTTTTATGATATTTTCAAATTATATAGATGTTTTAATAATTTATTTTCGCACTTTTGCGAGACATACAGAGACTGTATGAAGATCAAATGAAAGAGAAATATGTCTTTTAAAAATACTTTCAATTTCAGGCTTCTATCTGTCTTGGTTTCGCAAATTTGGTTCAAAATTCCCTCTTAGATTATATTTATTCATGTTTTAATTTTAACGGGGGAGAAATTTAAATGGTTGTAAATACTAAACTAATACAAGCAGTAGAATGAATTTTAAAGTATTTTTAAATGATATTCTCGTCTTTCATTTGATATCCATATCGTCTTTGTATGTCTCGAAGTACGAATATAAATTATTAAAGCATCTATATCCTTTAGAAATTAGCCGTTTTTTAATGAAATTTCCAAATGTTATAAATGTTTTATTATTTTATTTTCATACTTTTGTCAGACATACAAAGACTTTGTGAATATGAAATGAAAGAGAAGAATATCTGCTAAAAATACTTTAAATTTTAGAGTTCTTTCGACATTGGCTTAGCATTAACAAGCACTTAAATTTACCCCATTTTTTTACTTAGTTTATTCATGTTTTATTTTTTAATGGGTAAATTTGAAATGTTTGTAAATGCTAAACAAATACAGATAGTAGCATGATTTTTAAATTATTTTTAACAGACCTTCCAGTCTTTTGTCTGATATCCTCAACGTTTATGTACGTCTCTCAGAACTACGAAAATAAATTATTATATTATCTATAGCCTTTGGAAATTAACCGTTTTTTATGAAATTTCCAAATTATATACATAATGTATTTTTGCACTTTTGAGAGATATACAAAGAAGGTATGGATATTAAATCAAAGAAAAGATTATCTTTTAAAAATACTTTAAATGTCAGTCTTCTATCTGTATTGGTTTAGAGTCACTAACCAGTTGAAATTTTACCCTTAGATTATTTAGTTTAATAATGTTTTAATTTTTAAGTACGAAAATTTAAATGATTGTTAATGCTAAGCTAATAAAGGTAGAATCATAACATTAAAAGTGTTTTTAACAGATATTCTTATCTTTCGTCCAATATTCATGTCGTCTTTGTATGTCTAGCAGAAGTACAAAAATAAATTATTAAAACATCTATATCCATTCGAAATCAGCCGTTTTTTATGAAATTTCCAAATGATATAAATGCTTTAATAATTTATTTTCGCACTTATGCAAGATAGACAAAGACTATGTTGATATCAAATGGAAGTAGAGTATATCTGTTAAAAATACTTTATATTTCAGGTTTCTATGTACATTGGTTTAGCATTAACGACCATTTCAATTTTCTAACTTAAATTTTTCAATTTTTTTATGTTTACTTATTAAAGGGAGGAATTTTAAATGGTTGTAACTGCGAAACTAATGCATATGGTAGCATGAATTTTAAACCGTTTTTAACAGACATTATTCTCTCTAATTTGGTACCATTATTGTCAATTTTTTTGTTGCAAAGTATGAAAATAAATAATAAAAACATCAAAACAACACCTGTAGAAAATAGCCCTTTTTATGAAATTCCCAAATTATATAAATGTTTTAATAAATTATTTTCATATTTTTGCGCGACATACAAAGACTATGTGGATATTAAATTGAAGGAGAGAATATCTATTAAAAATACTTTATATTTCAGGTTTCTATCTACATTGGTTTAGCATTACCGACCATTTCAAATTTGTAACTTAAATTATTAAATTTGTTTATGTTTACTTATTAAAGGTAGGAATTTGAAATGGTTGTAACTGCGAAACTAATACAGATGGTAGCATGAATTTTAAACCGTTTTTAACAGACATTATTCTCTCTAATTTGGTACCATTATTGTCAATTTTTTTGTTGCAAAGTATGAAAATAAATAATAAAAACATCAAAACAACACCTGTAGAAAATAGCCCTTTTTATGAAATTCCCAAATTATATAAATGTTTTAATAAATTATTTTCGTATTTTTGCGCGACATACAAAGACTGTGTGGATATCAAATTGAAGGAGAGAATATCTATTAAAAATACTTTATATTTCAGGTTTCTATCTACATTGGTTTAGCATTACCGACCATTTCAAGTTTCTAACTTAAATTTTCCATTTTTTCTATGTTTACTTATTAAAGGGAGGAATTTTAAATGGTTGTAACTGCGAAACTAATACAGATGGTAGCATGAGTTTTAAACTGTTTTTAACAGACATTCTTCTCTCTAATTTGGTACCATTATTGTCTATGTTTTGGTTGCAAAAGTATGAAAATAAATAATAAAAACATCAAAACATCAAACAATAAAATAGCCGTTTTTATGAAATTCCCAAATTATATAAATGTTTTAGTAATTTATTTTCATACTTTTGCGAAACATTCAATATGGATATCAAATTGAAGGAGAGATTATCTGTTAAAAATACTTTATATTTAATTCATTCTATCTGCATTGGTTTAGCATTAACGACCATTTCAAATGTCTCACCTTAATTATTCAATTTATTCATGTCTACTTTTTAAAGGGAGGAATTTTAAATGGTTGTAATTGCTAAACTAATAAAGATATTAGCATGAGCTTTAAATTATTTTTACCAGACATCCTTCTCTTTCATTTGATATCCATATCGTGTTTGTACGGCCTATAAAAGTATGAAAATAAATTATTAAAACATCTACATCCTTTGGAAATTATAAGTCACGTGGTGGAATTACACAACACATTAACCGCCAATTACGAAATTTCGGTTTTTTATTTAATTCTTCAATATTCAATATTCCCAGCCACAAAACAAATTTATTTATGAGAATTTTTATGAAATATTTAATATTATTAAAATACTCAATAGGTATAGTTTGAATCAAATATTAAATAGGGAAGTTATCATATGATTTGAATTGCATTCTACTTATGTTACCATTGAAACACCTTTTTATAACTTTCGCTCACTCTCCTATTTAAAAACATTTTTGTTTTGATTTAGCTATTTTTCATTTTTGTCCGGCAACTTTCCGGGGGAATTAACGGCCATGATTTGGTCATTAAGTCGAGCTATGCAAATTAAGGACTTTTACGAAAAAAAAAATCCTAGAAGCCGGCACCTTTTTTGCCCCGGTTTCTCTAGAAAATTACTTAATAATATGTGAACATTTGCAGTTCGCACTTGATGCGAGAGAGACAAAGAACATAAAAAATGGCAAATAAGCGGAATTATTATGGGCAAAAGCATAAAAATGTTTCCACCAAATTTATGGCACTTAAGACAGTTTTCAACATTTTTTCCCTTCTCACTTGAAGTCGATGCCATTCGGGCGTGGGAAAACACGTTTGCGAAATCATAGCAAAATTTCATCCATTAACGAGCAAACGAACGTATACCGAAAAGCTAGCAAAAAAGTGTAATTAGACTTACTACCACTTACTGGCGATGCAAAAACGAACGGCCATAAATTCAAAGTTTTCCTATTAAATATAAATCAACTTTTTAAATTTATTGCAATTATTTTGGGGCTCGGCGGAGGAGAAATGAAAAATCTGTGCGACAGAGAGAAAAAAGAAACCGAGAAAACAACAACAAAAATTAACTAAATTAAATGTAAACAGATGAAGGACAACATCACGTAATTTGTTGATAAATAACAAATGTCTGCTCCGCTTCGTACCACTCATGTTTTCCTCGGGTATGAGTAATTTGAAAATGAGTCGTTTATAGGCCAGAGCCACTTCTTTTAATGGCATTTGTCAGTGTTTCAGTGTTTTATGTTAAATGTGAATGTTTAGTGGGTGACAAGGACATTAGAATGGGTCATGCAATAAAGGTTGCTGATATACACTTTATCATAAGGTGTAGAGTATAAAAAAGGTATTAAATATAGATCTCAAACATTGCTAAATGGATTTTTGGGAATTGTATGCGGGATTTTATGAGGAGGAGGTATGTAACTAATTCCCTAGACACTTTATATTAAAGATATGTGGGTGTAGCTTTCCACAGAAAATATTCATCAAAATAAAAATTAAAATAGTCTCTAAATATGGGATAGATTTTTGCTATGAAACTGGATCCCTATAAAATAGTATGAAATTAGGGACGAAAGTTTAGTAAACCAAAATTTTAATATTTCAAGTTAAGATTTGAGTTTCATGGTTTCGAGTTAATATCATTTACTTAGGCGGCTTTCAGACGTACCTAACCAATCTCCTGGGCATAATAATTTCTTTCTCTCTTTAAGGTATTTAAAATGAAAAAATAACAATGTCATTTCGAAATATGGATCTGCAATTAAGAAAGAAAGAATAAAATTCCCCAAAGCTCCTTTGATCTTTTTTTTTAAGATGGAGTCAAATTTAATTTTATATTTCTTGTGCAATTTCCTAGGGCCTTAAAAATCTTAAATTTGAATTGAATGACCAAACGAATCATTGATGGTTGAATTTTGAATAAAGCGTGGTCATTTTACTCAAATTTTTCATTGCAGTTATCGGATTAGTCTTACTTTTGAGATAATTGACTAAGTGGCCTTTTCGCCATTTGAAAACATATTCTTAATTTCTGTTTTTTGGAATATTATCGCCAGGCAAGTTTAACATTATCACGAAACATTTACATGTTAATTCAGACCAAGGAAACATTTGAGCCAAATATGCGAATAAATCTAAATTTTCCTTTTTTCAGTCTGAAATGAACCATAAATCTGAGATTTAATTTCGATTTCAAAAATTATTGCTCTATGCAACAACATTTTTGTTGAAGTACAACGTATAATAGTTTCATGATGTACTTTGGCATATTAAACTCGAAAACGTTATTATCAATTTTTTACTGGATCTATTTTTTACTAATTTGCGCTGAAATTCCTTTAAAATCTAAACTCTCATTTTGAAAATTTAAGTCTAATAACACCCTCTTATATGTCCAAAGGTAATTATGATTGTTACAAATATGGGGAATTTCTTTTTCACCTAGAGACTGTGGTTTAGGAAAAGCCTCAAAGAAATTAAGATTTTTTCGAATAAAATCACATTTTGATGGCGTGAAAAAAACACATTAAAATATTTTCTATAAAGATATACTTTGTTTTATTCTCCAGTGGTGTTCCTAGTTTAATTATAAGATGTTTTGCCAAATTTGAAAACAATCTGATAAAATATATGGTTTCTATAGCTGAAAAAGTTAATTCGGGAGCGAAATTTTAATGGGAGATATATATAAAACTGAACCGATCTAACACATTTTCACCACAGGTGTAGATGCAATATAATATGTTTTACCAATTTCGAAAACAAGCTGATATAGTATGTGGTTTCTAGAACGGAAAAGGTGATATTGGGAGCCAAATTTGTATTGGAGCTATATATAAATCTGAACCGATCTGACCCATTTTCACCACAGGTGTTTCTAGTGGAAACATAAGATATCATGCCAATTTTGAAGAAAATCTGTTAAAATATGTGGTATCTAGAGCAGAAAAAGTCAAATCGAGAGCTAAATTTGAATGGGAGCTATATATAAATCTGAACCGATCTGACCTATTTTTACCATGTGTGTTTATATTGGAAATATAAGTCGTTCTACCAAATTTGAACCAAATCTGTTAAAATATGTGGTATCCAGCGTGAAAAGAGTCAAATCGGGAGTGAAATTCGTATGGGGGCTATATCTAAATCTGAACCGATTTTCTTCAAATTAAATAGCGTTCGTTCTTGTCCCGGTAAACTTCGTTGTGCATAGTTTCGTTTGGTTCTGGCTACAATTGCGACCTGTATCGTGATTACAAGAATAGATCGACAGACATGCGGACACTGCTAAATCGATTCAAAAAGTGATTCTAAGTCGATCGGTATAATTAACAATGGGTCTATCTCGCTTCCTTTCGGGTGTTACAAACAAATGCTCAAAGACATAATACTCACGTGTAGTGTATAAATATATAAGTAGACGATCTATGGATAAATGTAGAAGAGAGTCATCTCTCTTTGTAGACGCAGACATTTTTAAAGTCATGATTTTTAAGTTTTCGTTTAAGTAGCGGGAAAAGACTCTTTAGAAATCAGGTAACAGAATATTTTTTTTAATAAGTGACATCTTCACGGAGAATAAAGTCCTTTTTGATGAAAATCTTTGGAGAAGTTTATGTCGTCTCCACTACAATTGACTAAACCACTTTAAACAATTTTTTTTTATTTATTTATTCATTCGACTTTAAGCCTTTTAGGCCAAATTAGTCGCAGTGAGATATGGCAATACAATTGAATTTGAGCATATTAAAATTAAGCCTAAGAACGTAATATAAAGTAACAAACCCCCCAGCAGAAGCACAGATAAAATATATTTAACTTAAAAGAAATATAAGTAAATATATATATGAGACACAATGACTAGCCAAACTCTTGTTGAATCCATAAATTATTCCTTGAAAGTACCTCTAAATGTTCTCCAGTATCATTCTTTGAAAATGACCAACCGAATTTGAAAAACACCTATTTCTATAGGGTACTACTGAATTCCATATTCGAGCCACACGGACAACAAAAGATCTTTTCATGATAAGCGTTGAAAATGTCGGCAATTGCAATGTGTGAGTCCTAGTCGATGATCCAAAAGTAAAATTTTCGATTAGATATTCTGGGCTTCCAGCTCTCATTACTTTGTAAACATAATTATTATTCTTAATAATTATAAAATCACTGAAATCGCATCCTAACAACTCTCTACAGTGTGATGAGACATGGTCACGAATGTGCAATTTGTAGACGTATCGCACTACCCTATTAAAACAATGTTTCAATCTGATAATATTGCCTTGAGAAGTCCCCGAATAACTTCAATGCCATACAAAAGTATTGGAAAGCACAAGGCTACGGCAACTTGTTTTCTTACAGCAAACGGTAGATAATGTCCAAGCGCTAATAACTACCGATACAACATGATTAATGTGAGAGGTGAAATCAAGACGAGAATCCAAATAGAAACCAATACTTCTATAATGATCTACAAACTCTATGCATATGTTATTAAGTTTAATGTTCAAACGCTCAGTGTGGGTATGCGTGAAAAACATCGCCTTTGTTTTAGAGGGATTGAGATTCAAAAAATTTCTTAGTGAAAATTCATAAATATTTGCTTGGTCTCTATTTATACTATTCTCAAAGAGAGAAAGAGACAATCCACTCACATCAGCTAGGAGCTGAATGTCGTCTGCGTATATATAAGATTTCAAAAAAGTAATGTGGTTGAAAATGTCATTTACATACAACATAAATATTAAAGGTCCAAGTATGGATGCTTGGGGAATTCCTCTATATATAAATGCTAGGTCAGAGACGCACCCATTTTTTTCCAGGAATTGTGAACGTCCGTTCATAAACGAATATAATAATTTGCACGCTGTTGAACTAAAACAGAATTGGCTATATAGCTTTCTTATTAATACATTATGACTCAAAGAGACGAAAGCTCTACTGATATCCAAAAATATGAGGACTTGTTTTTATCTAAACTCTTTCTAATGTTATCCACCACATCTAAAGTTTGTGTTGTAGTACTAAAGCCCTCCCGAAAACCTGATTGAAACTTTGAAATATAGTTCCCAGTGTTAAGATGATCCTGCATTTGTTCTCTCAGGACAATTTCTTAAACTTTTGACATCGAATTCAATATGCTAATCGGTCGGTAATCAGACAAACTACGTGGGTTTTTCTTTTTTGGTACAGGGATCAGTTTACCAATTTCCCACTGCTTCGAAAAGTAGGAAGTCATAATAATTGTATTCAATATATGAACCAAATGTCGAGATATTTCAGGAAAGATCAATTTTAGAAATTTAAGAGGAATACCATCTGCACCAGTAGTTTCAGACTTTATCTGCATTAACGAAGCTTTCAACTGCTCTAAAGGAGAAACCATTGTTTGTTGAAGATGCAAAACCAGGTAGAGGATCTTCCAATAATGGAATGTCTTGGAGAATACAATGCGCATTAAAATCGTTAACATCGAAAGTCTCCTCAAACAAATCGTTATGATCACTGGTAGCTCCAACATTACACAACTTTCGCCAAATTTGTTTCTGACTACAGGTGGAAAAATAATCAATACTAAACTGTCTTCTTTGCTTCCTAATTACAGATTTGAGCCTATTTCTATTTCTATATATACAATATATTTTATACCGATGTTCGGTTGTATCCTCTAAATAAGCTCTAAAAGTCAAATTCCTGTTATTCTGAGCTATTCTTACCTCTTTGCACATCATCCATTGGTTATGGTGTTCTTACTTAAAACATTTTAAGGGTACGTTTTGTTCAAAGACGTCTCGAATAGTTGTGCTAAAAATTAACACATCATTTTTTTAAATTCTTTTACAAAAAGGGCCATAACTTCTACATTTATTCATAGATATTCTTTAAAGAGACCTTCTACATAACTTCAACATTTATCCATAGATATTCTTAAAAAAATAGAATAGTCCATAACTTCTACATTTATCCATAGAAATTTTACATATAGACATTTCTTTCTTCGTTAGAAAGTTGGGTATTACAAAATAAAACTAAATATTTTTTCAGATTTTTTTTTTCAATTTTTATTGTTTTTTCGAGCAGCAAAGAAAGATTTTTTGGAAAAAAAATCAATTTCTATTTTCAAATTTTTGGGTACTGAAAATCGAAAAAAATGACCCAAAAAATCCAAAAATATGCGATTTTTCAAATGAAAAAATCTAGGCGTCATTTCAAAAATGCAAAATTTTTCATTACAAAGTTCATCAAATGAATTTTGGGTTATTAATTTTGCCCCAGCTTGTACACGAAACATTGCCCTTTGGGCTATTTTTCATAAATACAACTCTCAAAACCTTTTCTCTGTATAGCTTCGAACATACGAAGACCGACTTTAGACATCCCCCAGATATATTTTTGGACAATTTTTCATGTTAAAAATTTCTGTAAATTTTGAGAAAGGTTTCATATGAAAAATTACCCAATTTTTTGGAAGATTTTTTTATTTTTTTGGGGCGTAATTTTATTTTCCGTTACGTTTGCATACAATGTTATTTTTTAATTTTTGTTTTTAGATTTGGGTGATTTTTTGATTTAATTTATTTTCCGTTTGGTTTGGGACTATTTTTAATGTTTTTAAATTTTTGTTTTTGTGCTATCATTTTAGATTTTGACGATTTTTCATTTATTGTTGGGCGTAATATCATTTTCCGTTTTGTTTTGTACGATTTTTCATTTATTTATATTTTGAGTGACTCTTCATATGAAAATTGACCCGATTTTTAATTTTTAATTTGAGAAATTTTTTCATATATTTTTGGGCGTTCTTTTATATTCCGTTTTTGGACCATTTTTCGGTTCAGTTTTTGTTTTGGGCAATATATCATGTCGCCTCAGAAAGCCCAATTTTTGGGCGATTTTTCATTTGTTTGATGTGGGTGATTTTTCATTTATTTTTTATACATTTTTTGTTATTTACATTTATTTTTCATGTCGCATAAAAGATGGCACAATTTTTTGCCTGATTTTTAATTTTTGATTTGCGTGATATTTCTTTTATTTTAGGGCGTAATTTTAATATTTCTTTTTTTTTGTTTTGGGCCATTTTTTTTCTTTTTTTGTCCAATTTTTGTTGTGGGCGATTTTTCATGTCGCCTTTCTAAACCAATGTTTCAACGTGAATATGTTATTCACAACGTTTGTATCAATTATTTACCTTTAATTGAACATAGTAGAGGGTGTTATCGGACTTATATTTCCAAAATTAGAGTACAAATATTAAATAAACCTTATAGTTGGGATTTTAGTATATATATTTTAAATTATCCATAAAAATCCTTGTGTTAATCGATCAGGCATCAATGCACAAAACGAATTATTTAGGTCTCTGCTACAAAATATATCTTATAGTGTACTTAAAGTTTTTAGCTTGCGATCTGGTTGCTAATACTAAACTAATACAAATGAAATATAAAGTATTTTTAACAGATATTCTCCTCTTTTATTTGACATATATTCCGGTATTATAGGGTGCGTTTAAGTATTTATAATAATTTTTGCAAAATTGTATCCTGTGGAACTTTGTAGTCCTGTGAAGTGGCAACGAAACTCCATTTCGCGTGTAGTGACCTTTTGTGAAAATTGTCGTACGGTGTTAGCAGGTGTTCGAAATCTGTAAAAAAATATTTGACTTTTTGTCTATATGAATCACGCGACCCACCTTAATCAACATGTACGCACTTAGTTGGTAGGTGGCTCAGTAGGAAGTTGCCGAGTGGCCTCATTTTATAGTATAAATAATAGAAAATGTTTTATGATTCAAAAAATCCCTAAAGCAAAACAGTCTGCAATTATCACTTGTGTTGAAGAGGCTGCTTTTGAGTTTGTTTTAAGCAGAGTGTTGAACAGGATTTATATCGTGGAGCGGGGGGAGAGAGTCATAGTCGCAAAAGTTGCAAGTTGGTGACACCAGATAAAGACTTAGGCGGGATTTCATCCAAAGAACTACTATGAACAATGTGAGGAGGCTGGATGACAAAACAATAAATAAATAAATAGAAATAATTGTCATAATGGATATTCTTAAATTTTCGTATTTCACATAAAGAATGATGAACATTTAATTTGGATGATTTATATGTATTTCAATATGTTGACTAGCATATGGATTAGTTTTCCGGTAAAAGTACGTCTTTATGTGTACATAGGTGGACCATTTAAAGTTTTATATTTTTTTATTTTTAACAGAACTTTTAATTTACAATGGATAGAGAAATTTTAATAATTTGTTTTGGTGTTTTTTCCGAGACCTATAAAAATGATATTGGCATCAAATGAAAGAGAAGAATATGTGTTAAAAATACTTTAAATGCCATGCTTTTATCTGCATAAGTTTAGCATTAGCTATTATTTCGAATTTTCTCTTTAAAAATAAAAATAAATATAATTAAACTTTTTTAGGGGTAGACTTGAAATATCTGTTAATGCTAAACTGATACAGATGGATTCCTGATATTCGAAGTATTTTTAACAGATATTCTTCACTTTCATTCGATACCATTACAGTCTTCGTTTGAGTTGCACAACTATGCAAATTAATTATTATATTATACATCCTTTGGAATTTAAAAGTTCTGTAAAAAGGAGAAAAGATCACCAAATAGACAAAGTGTCTTATGAATATGGTTTTGTTCATCTCCAGTGAAAAATATGTAAAATTGACGCACGGTGTAATATATATTTTTTCGAATCAATTACCTGGAAGAAATTACATTTCCAAAATGTTTATTAAGGCCAGTCATTCCTAACTTTAATCATGCCTTAACACCAATCCATGGCAAAAATTTGTCTTTCACTATAACTAAATCTGACCTTATTTTCTCTCCATCTTCATTCAATATTCAATTACTTGAGTTAAATTTATTTAAGCTCGAACTATATTTGCTATAGTGCCTGCAATATATATTGCCAAAATTATCTATCTATTCACAGCAAACTTCGAAATTGCTAATTAGTTTAATTAGAGTTAGTGTCAGAGTGTTATCATATTTCCCACCAGTTCCTGTACTTTAAAATCCATTTCCATCCACTTTAATTATCATCTCTGTCTTCATAATAGTTTCCAGCACACAAAGATAAACTCTTAAAAGAAACCGCAAAATTCACCGCATGCGAACACCAGAACGAAAATTGTACTTAAGTCACTTTGTAGGTGGTTTGTTGCCAATAGCTGAACTCTCTCGGTGGCAAGACATAACCCCAAGGGACATAGTTCCAATTTGTGGTATGGTGATTGAGAACGAAATATTGGGAAAATATGTTTTTCATTTCCTCTTACAAATTTAGAGATTTTCTCAATATTCAGAAGAGTCAATTTATTATGTCCTTTGTCTAGGACACTACTATGATATGATATAGGGATAGTGTACGAAATATTTTGAAAATATATTCGTCATTTCCTCTTACAAATTTGGAGATTATCACAGTAAATACGAGGGGTTATTCAGAAGAGTTGATTCATAAAGTCCTTTGCCCAGGACACCACTATCATATGATCATACAGAATCAGGGGAAACTAAACAAAATTATAAAAAAATCTGCATTGTCAAATAGGTCCTAATGGAAAAATTCAAAGAAGAGTAATTCTCGAAGAAAAATCTCGGGAACTCGTGAATGAAAATGGCTGTAATCCCTGAATTTCCCAGTCATAATCTCCACAATTTATGAGTATTTTGAACACGAATATAACACCGACTCACAGTCCATATTACACTTCAAGCAGATTATATATGTGTGAGACTATAGGTGAAATGGAGTTAAATGGCGTTTTTAGTTTTTCATTTCCCCAAAAATTATTAATTTTTCAAAAATTATTTTAAATACTTCATCACACCTTATGATACCGGTCTATATTTTAAATTAAAGAAGAGAATATTTGCTAAAAATACTTCTAATTACAAGCTTCTATCTGTATTATACTAGCATTAAAAACGATTTCAAATTGTCCCTCTTAAAAAGTAAAATATTAATAAACTAAGGGGTATATTTAAATTGGTTGTCAAAGCTGAACTAATACAGATAGAAGCATGATGTTGAAAGTATTTTTAACTGATATCCTCCTCTTTAATTTGACACTAATAACGTTACCATAGGGTGTGAACAAGTGTTTAAAAAAATGTTATCCTTTGGAACTTTGTAATAGTGGGAAAAATTCAAAGAAGAGAAATTCTCGAAGAAATATATCGGGAACTCGTAAATGAAAAAGGGCTGTAATCCCGGATATTCCCAGTCATAATCTCCACAATTTATGAGTATTTTGAACACGAATATAACACTGTCTCACAGACCATATTACATTTCAAGCAGATGATATATGTGTGACTATAGACGAAATGGAGTTCAATGGCGTTTTTGGTTTTTCATTTCCTCAGAAATTATTAATTTTTTCAAATATTATTTTAAATACTTATTCACACCCTATGATAACGGTATAAATTTCAAACTAAAGAAGAAAATATTTGCTAAAAACACTTTCAATTGCAATCTTCTATCTATATTACTTTACCATTGACTACCATTTCAAGTTTTCCCTCTTAAAAAGTAATATATGAATAAACTATATAAACTAAGGGGTGCAATTGAATTGGTTGTCAAAGCTGAACTAGTACAGATAGAAGCATGCTGTTTGAAGTATTTTTAGCAGATATTCTCCTCTTTAATTTTACACTAATAACGTTACCATAGGCTGCGAATAAGTATTTTTAAAAAATGATATTCTTTGGAACTTTGTAATAGTGGGCAATAGATTGAGGAAATAAAAAATTAACAAGTAAAAGCGGCGTTAAGTTCGGCCGGACTTTAAATACCCTCCACTATAGATTGCATTCCACAGAGGCAGTCGATTTTCGTAGAAATGCAGTAATATTACAGAAAAATATATATTTTTAATATATTTTTTATAGGTAGAGGGTGCTACAGTTGGTTGCATTAATACCCTACACCACAGGGTATAATGTCTTTGTGCATTTGTTTGTAACACCCAAAATGAAACGAGATAGACCCATCGTTTATTATACCGATCGCCTTAGAATCACTTTTTGAGTCGATTTAGCGATGTCCGTCCGTCCGTCTGTCCATCTATTCTCCAGGTCGCAATTGTTGTTAGAACTTAATGAAACTTTGCACAACGGAGTTTTATTGGATAAGGAGGAACGCTATTTAATTTGAAGCAAATCGGTTCAGATTTAGATGTGGCTCCCATACAAACTTTGCTTCCGATTTGACTCCTTCCGCTCTAGAAACCACAAACTTTGACAGATTTTCTTCAAATTTGGCAAAACAGCTTATATTCCAACTAAGAATAGCTCTGGTAAAAATAGGATAGATCGGTTCAGATTTATATATTGCTCCCATACAACTGCCTCATCCGATTTGACTCTTTCCTTTCTAGAAACCACTAACTTTGACAGATTTTCTTCAAACTTGGCAAAACAAATTATATTTCAACTAAAAACAGCTCTGGTGAAAATGGGAAATTGTGATATCATCTATATATATATATAGCTCCATTACAAATTTTGTTACTGAATTTATTATTTCAGCATTTTTGAACAGATTTTGTTCTAATTCGGCACATCAGCTATTGTTTCAAATAGAAATTACTATAGCGAAAGTGGGTCATATCGGTTCAGATTATTTATAGCTCCCGATTTGATTCTTTCCGCTCTATAAACCACATATTTAACACTCCATAAAATTTGGGAAAGCGTCTAATATTTCAACTAGAAAACCTTTGCTAAACATGGGTCACATCGGTTCAAATTTGTATATAGCTCCCCATTCAAAGTTTGTGCTCAAATTTTCTTACAAATACAGATAGAAGTATGGAATTTGTAGTATATTCTCCTGTTATAGCTGCATCGTATATAAACCGGTTCAAATGTAATGACCTTTTTATATCCTACACCACAGGGTATAATGACTAAGTGTAGGGTATCATATAGTCGTCGACGCCCGACTTTAACCTTCCTTACTTGTTTCATTCTATTTTAATTTCAAAATAATAAATTTTGAAAATCCATTATCTCCTACGAATAAAAATCGTTTTATATCCATTAAGTACAAGCAGTCATATTGAAAAAATACTCTAAAATATTAAGGAATATTATAGGTATTTTTAGTCCTTGAGAGGGAAAATTTTTTCCCTTTGGGCCGATTTCATCCAGTTTCAATCCCATCCGATCTACGACTATAAGACGTATTTATATAAAATTTGGACCTCCAAGCTCCTTTCGCTCAGATGCTAGCGTGCTTACAACAGACGGATAGACGGCCGGACGGAATGGCTAGATCATCTTAGAATTTTATGACGATCAAGAATATAAAGGGTGATTTTTTAAGAGCTTGATAACTTTTTTTTTAAAAAAAACGCATAAAATTTGCAAAATCTCATCGGTTCTTTATTTGAAACGTTAGATTGGTCCATGACATTTACTTTTTGAAGATAATTTCATTTAAATGTTGACCGCGGCTGCGTCTTAGGTGGTCCATTCGGAAAGTCCAATTTTGGGCAACTTTTTCGAGCATTTCGGCCGGAATAGCCCGAATTTCTTCGGAAATGTTGTCTTCCAAAGCTGGAATAGTTGCTGGCTTATTTCTGTAGACTTTAGACTTGACGTAGCCCCACAAAAAATAGTCTAAAGGCGTCAAATCGCATGATCTTGGTGGCCAACTTACCGGTCCATTTCTTGAGATGAATTGTTCTCCGAAGTTTTCCCTCAAAATGGCCATAGAATCGCGAGCTGTGTGGCATGTAGCGCCATCTTGTTGAAACCACATGTCAACCAAGTTCAGTTCTTCCATTTTGGGCAAAAAAAAGTTGGATATCATCTCACAGTAGCGCTCACCATTCACAGTTACGTTACGATTCGCATCATCTTTGAAGAAGTACGGTCCAATGATGCCACCAGCCCATAAACCGCACCAAACTGTGACTTTTTCTGGATGCATTGGTAGCTCTTGCAATGCTTCTGGCTGATATTCACTCCAAAATCGACAATTCTGCCTATTTACGTACCCATTGATCCAAAAATGAGCTTCGTCGCTGAACACAATTTCTTTCTTTCTGAACTTTCTTAACAGAGCACGCATTTTGATAATAAAATTCAATGATTTGCAAGCGTTGCTCGTTAGGTAAGTCTATTCATGATGAAATGTCAAAGCATACTGAGCATCTTTCTCTTTGACACCATGTCTGAAATCCCACGTGATCTGTCAAATACTAATGCATGAAAATCCTAACCTCAAAAAAATCACTCTTTATATACTTTATAGGGTCTCAGGTCGATATCTCAAGTTGTTACAAACGGAATGACAAAGTTAGTATACCCCCATCCTGGAGGGCCCCCTCCCTCAAAAAAGCCAATTTTCATACGTATCGATTTTTTTAAATGTTTCGAACGGTGTAATCCCTTTTTCCAATATGGTTATTATGATTATGATTTTGAGACTCTTTCCATTGGGGTTACTTCCCTACTCCATACTAACCCATTCCTTGTGGTTACTTTGCAAAATGTAACGCAGAGTGAGTTTAAGAGCGTTTCGGCGAAAACGGCTACAGCGATATTGCATTAACCCGTAACGCAAAGAAAATATGACCATCTGGGGAAAAGTTTGGCGAAAAATATTGGGGAAAGTAAGCATATTCTGGAATTGTTTGCGCCAAAGTACAAACATGAACACATGCATACTCAGGCTACCTTTGTACTTTGTCCTACCACACACTCCCTTCCCTCCGTTTATCTGACAGCCAGTTTCTTCCTGGCCACACTGGAATACATATTCCGCTGCCATAGTGAAAAATAAAGATTAAAAATTACATTACATGAATGTTTTTTTTTGTTTTCGTTTAGCGTGTGTTACAATAAGTTGGAGGTAATAACGTAAACGCCCTTTTTCGAGTGGAATCCACAAAAAAGTTTATATGCCCATATGAGTATATATATAAAAAACATTGTGGTAAATATGGTGGTGGTTGTTGGCAAAAAATATGATGTTTCAAAAAATGTACGGCTTTTTAACAAGTAAAAGCTATTTCCGCTTTTAAAGTGCAAATTTATTGAGTGGAAATATTTAAAAATGTGCGAATTACGGCCTCGCAGAAAGTCAATAAATTTCTGTAAAATATTGCTTAATGTTGGCTGCCGTGAATGGCGATAAAAAGCCAAATAAATATGAAATGCCTTTCGAGCCATTACTCAGCATGTTATGCTTGTTAGTCAGGGGTGGTCTTATGTTGGCAACATTTGCAAATATCCAACGAAGGATTTAAAGGATTTACACACTGGAAAGAAATAGTTTTTATAACATCGAAAATTCCATAATGAATAAAGGGATATAACTGAATTTAGCTAAATGGCTTTGTAAGTATGTAAAGTTTTCAATATATCCAGGGAGATATTTAAAGTATTTACACGTTGGCACTACACCATTTTTGGAATTAATTGAAATTGAGAAAATACAACATCATATTGAGAAAACACAAATTGAAATTGAGAAAATGCATATTGAAATATAGGAATGTAGATTGAAATTGAGAAAAATACAAATAGACATTCAGAAATGTAAATTAAATTTGAGAAAATACAAATTGAAATTGAGAAAATACATATTGAAATACAGAGATGAAAATTGAAATTTGGAAACGAAAATTGAAATTGAGAAAATATAGCATCATATTGCGAAAATACAAAGTGAAATTGAGAAATGAAAATTAAAATTGAAAAATGAAAATTGAAATTGAGAAATAACAATTGAAATGCAGAAATATAAATTAGAGCAAATAAAAATTGAAATAATGTAAATAGAAATTGAGAAAATACCAATTGAAATTCAGAATTAAAATTGAAATTGAGAATATACAATTTAATATTGAGAAAAAAGCAATTGAAAATGAGAAATACAAATTAATTGAAATTTAGATGTGTGAATATCAATTTGTTTATATTCTCAATTTCAATAGCAATTTTCATTTCTGAATTTCAAATTACATTTCTCAATTTCAATTTGCGTTTCTGAATTTTAATTTTTATTTTCTCAATTTCAATTTTCATTTCTCTGATTTCAACTGAAAATGGTGTAGATATTTTTTAAATATGATTTTAGCAGATGTTGATCGTTGAAACGTTGAAAGTTACTGAATGACTTAAGGAATAAAACAGAATTTAGCTACTTGCTTCGTATGTATGAAAAGTTGTTCTATTCTTGAAAAATTGGAATGAGTTGTATTTTAACACATGTAAATATGTATTCCAGACCCTTTGCAGAATTTACATATATTGTGTCTTTGCAAGGTTCTAAATCTCTATATAAATGGAAAAACAATTTCCAGTCACCCCACGAAAATAAAGTTTGGATTGTTTTAATGATGATTTGTAAAATATTTCGTTCCTAGATCAATACGTCTGTGAGCTAAACGCTCCAAAAATACCACTAAAAATCATGTTTTTCTCGTGTCATTTTTGTGCTGCATTTTTTCGAAAAAATTTTCTGAAACCCTTGAAAGCACCTTTAAATACAAAGTTTGATTTGGACTTATTGGACCTTATAGTAATTTTTGTTTTTTTTTTCATAGTGACAAATGATTTTTTTTCGTATTTGCAGTTAGTATTTTATAAAAACTAAATACATTTCGAATAATGCCTAAATTATGAACACCGGAAGGAATTTGATGCGAGGCGCTAATTTTTTTAAAAGACTTTAAAAATGTTGGCTCTGAAAA
>CANDYM010000463.1:0-124319 GCA_947397865.1 Polietes domitor
AATATTTGAATATTTGAATATTTGAATATTTGAATATTTGAATATTTGAATATTTGAATATTTGAATATTTGAATATTTGAATATTTGAATATTTGAATATTTGAATATTTGAATATTTGAATATTTGAATATTTGAATATTTGAATATTTGAATATTTGAATATTTGAATATTTGAATATTTGAATATTTGAATATTTGAATATTTGAATATTTGAATATTTGAATATTTGAATATTTGAATATTTGAATATTTGAATATTTGAATATTTGAATATTTGAATATTTGAATATTTGAATATTTGAATATTTGAATATTTGAATATTTGAATATTTGAATATTTGAATATTTGAATATTTGAATATTTGAATATTTGAATATTTGAATATTTGAATATTTGAATATTTGAATATTTGAATATTTGAATATTTGAATATTTGAATATTTGAATATTTGAATATTTGAATATTTGAATATTTGAATATTTGAATATTTGAATATTTGAATATTTGAATATTTGAATATTCTGTTGACGATCGATCAGGTCCTGTCGATGATGACATCGATTTGGACTTGATCGATCTCAACGACTAAGTGTCATCCCTGACACTGGAAGGCGAGGAGTGCGGCCAACTTCAGATGTTTTGTGTTGTTTACTTTACTTTTCTGTTCCTCAAAAAGTGCAAGTGTTTTCTCCAAAGACCGCCGTGTCAACTATAAATAAATAATAATTCCCTCACATCGAAACCGTCAGTGTTTTATTTCAAGGAACCATCACGTAAGTAAACGACATTTACTTACGTTATATTTGTGTTATCTTGTGTTTTCGTTGCTTGCATTTTCGTGCAACAACAACCACAACTTGCTTGTTGAGTTTTGTGAAATATTTGTTTGAAACGTATTAAAACGCCTGTCTTTTTATTATGATCAGATTCAGGCTGATTATTTTTAGATGCGTTAGGTTTAATATTTCCAACTGACTCTATGGTCTTGAATTTGTGTGTCAAAAACTTATCAAATTCTGCCCAAGTTGGAAGTGTCGTACAATCTTTTAGAGAATTTTCAAATTCTTCTAGGAAATTTCTAGGTAGCTTTGTTGAGCTAAGGAACACTAAAATTGGGTCCCATCCCCCGGTGTCAATATTTAATGTATTTAACGTTTGAATTAAACTATTAACTGTTCACTGCATTTTTTGTATCGAAGACCGTGAATCTGCGGAAACATAAGGCAAATTAAATAGAGTCTTCAGATCTTCATTAAGCTGCATCCGCTTATTTTCATATCTGGCCACCAAGTTTTTCCAGGCAATGTCGAATCATTGGTTAGGGGTACGTGGCTGATGATTTCCCTCGCTTCTCCCGCAGTTTTTGAGTAATTTCTAGACTTTGCTCAATTTGGAGTTTTTGATGTAGATGACAGAAAAAAGGTATCTAAATGACGGCCAGGCCGACATCCTACCTACACGGAAAGTGTCGGTGTCAAAGGGTGATAGCCTCGATATTGGTGCAAATTCAGACTCCGTCTTAATTTCTGCCGCTGCCGATACACGCTCCTGCTTTTCTTCTTCTTTCAATCATTAATCGTCTGAATATCATCATTTAGTGCGCTTTATAGCACTAAATGAACCTTATAGTGGTTCCTAAGTTTTGTTTCTTTCCTGGTTGGTTTCTCTCCGCCACTCGATCGGAGCACTCCAAATACTCCCGTTTGACTTGGTCCCATAGTGAATTGAGTTCAACCCTCAGAATTTCGAGCCCATGAATGCTGTCCTCGGTCTTCGAGACGGAAAAGACGCACTCGAAATCGACTAAATCGTTCACGCAATTAGCAAACTTTTCACATAAAATTGTGTACATGGCAAATGTTCGTACTTTTCTGTTATAATGTTTTTGAGCCCGTCAAAAACGTAAAGAAAACTTGAAACGCCCACATTAATTTTTTGCCAAATTCATGAGTTTATCTTGTGAATGCAACACAATTACACAGAAAAATAATATTTTCAAAAATCTTGGAGTTTTTATACAAATAAAATACTGGGACTAGTGTAATTGGGGTCTATTGTCAGGAACCGATAAATTTTTACAACAATAATTGTGTTGAACCGTAAAATTTGGCCGATAAACTTTTCCAGCGGCAAAAGTCTATTGTCTCGCAAGCCGAAATTTTGTTTAAAAATTTCTATTTTGATCAAAAAAGGAGTGTCCCAGAATGTGGCATTTTAAAATTTGACCGATAAACTTTTCCAATGGCAAAGGTCTTTGTCTCGCAAGCCATATTTTTGTTATATTTTTTTCTCAAAAAAAATGGGTAGAACGTTAACTTGTAAAATTTGACCGATAAACTTTTCCAGTGGCAAAGGTCTATTGTCTCGCAAGCCAAATTTTGTTAAAACATTCGAATTATTCTCACCAGTAATTTCCTCTTTTTCTTTCGACAAATCTAATTAACGGTACTAACAACGTAAATTTCCACCAAATTACGAAATTTTTAATTTTGTGTAGTTAGTCCTAATTGTCAGCAACGACGAAAAATGTCAATCAAAAAGAAATTTTCAATTTTTTGTAGTTAGGCTTATTTGCCAACAGCGACGAAAAAGTTCCATCTAAGTAGGATTTTTTCTAATTTTTTATTGTTTAGGCTTATTTGCCATCAGCGACGAAAAAATGTCAATCAAATTAAAAATTTTTTATTTTCTTCGAGTTATCTTCATTTGGCAGCAACGACGAAAAAATTTCAATTAAATAAAGAATTTTTAATTTTTTGTAGTTAAACTCATTTGCCAGCAACGACGAAAAAATTTCAATCAAATTAAGAAAAAAATTTGCAGTTATCTTCATTTGCCCGCAACGACGAAAAAATTAATTAAATTAAGAAATTTTTTAATTTTTTGCAGTTATCTTCATTTGCCAGCAACGCCGAAACAATTTCAATCAAATTAAGAAATATTAATTTTTTTGTAGTTAGGCTTATTTGCCAACAGCGACGAAAAAAAAATCAATCAAAATAAGAAATTTTATTTTTTTGTAGTTACCCAACATACCAAATGACTTGAGAATAATATTATAATAAGCTTACCAACACAAGCCTCAAGCTTGAAAAAGAGTTGAGAATCCATTTGAAAATGCTTGTAAAGAGTGATTTTTTTGAGGTTAGGATTTTCATGCATTAGTATTTGACAGATCACGTGGGATTTCAGACATGGTGTCAAAGAGAAAGATGCTCAGTATGCTTTGACATTTCATCATGAATAGACTTACTAACGAGCAACGCTTGCAAATCATTGAATTTTATTACCAAAATCAGTGTTCGGTTCGAAATTTTTTATCGACAAATTTTGTTCAGCGATGAGGCTCATTTCTGGTTGAATGGCTACGTAAATAAACAAAATTGCCGCATTTGGAGTGAAGAGCAACCAGAAGCCGTTCAAGAACTGCCCATGCATCCCGAAAAATGCACTGTTTGGTGTGGTTTGTACGCTGGTGGAATCATTGGACCGTATTTTTTCAAAGATGCTGTTGGACGCAACGTTACGGTGAATAGCGATCGCTATCGTTCGATGCTAACAAACTTTTTGTTGCCAAAAATGGAAGAACTGAACTTGGTTGACATGTGGTTTCAACAAGATGGCGCTACATGCCACACAGCTCGCGATTCTATGGCCATTTTGAGGGAAAACTTCGGAGAACAATTCATCTCAAGAAATGGACCGGTAAGTTGGCCACCAAGATCATGCGATTTGACGCCTTTAGACTATTTTTTGTGGGGCTACGTCAAGTCTAAAGTCTACAGAAATAAGCCAGCAACTATTCCAGCTTTGGAAGACAACATTTCCGAAGAAATTCGGGCTATTCCGGCCGAAATGCTCGAAAAAGTTGCCCAAAATTGGACTTTCCGAATGGACCACCTAAGACGCAGCCGCGGTCAACATTTAAATGAAATTATCTTCAAAAAGTAAATGTCATGGACCAATCTAACGTTTCAAATAAACAACCGATGAGATTTTGCAAATTTTATGCGTTTTTTTTTAAAAAAAAGTTATCAAGCTCTTAAAAAATCACCCTTTATAACAATTGTAGAAAAATCGAAACGGAACCCTCTTGATAATATTAAATGTGTACGCTTACTATAAGCTTATCCTTTTAATTGTAGAATAAGCTTACGAAATTAATATTATCTTAAGCTTATCCTTGTAATTGTAGAATAAGCTTATATCACAATTTTGGTTTTTTGGGTAATTTTCGTTAATATTAATTAATTTTATTAATTCTGTCAATTTTTCGTACATTTCAGTTGTAATTAAAAATTAGTTGTAAAAAATAAGCCAGGATAATATCCCAGTTCAAATCAATAATTTTAATGTTCATATTCACATTTTGGGTAATTGTTTCGCAGCTTAATACGATTTTTAGCGAACGTTCGCGTGTCTTTTATGAACTTGTCCTCCGAGTTGCCCACTGATAAAGCTGTATCTATGACATGTAGAAATTTATTGTTTAATATTTTCATTTAATATTTTTAATTGAACTTACTTCTTATAGCAACACTCGATGGTATTATTTTCAGCTGGGCTGCTGTTAAATCTTCATCCTATACATTCGTTGTTGGTATTTATTATTAAAACAAAGTTCAGTTATTTCTTTTGTTTCTCTTCGAACACTTTCTTATATTTATTGTGCATTATTAATTATTTTATTAAAATATTTCCATTTTTTAACACAACACAATTACACGTACACTCACTTTGAAATCGAACACTAAACACAAAACAAATTTGTCCAAAAATGAAGCATGCCTTGTTGACACTTTTCACCAAATGAAACACTACAAGAAAGGATAAAAGTTCGTGTGCGAACTTGAGAAACTGTTGTGTATTATAAGAATTCCTCAAGCATTGTTAAAAACTCGTTGTGAATTCACTATTTTTATAATATGGTTCTCAAGTTGTATTGCGGTTTTATTCCTATTTGGCTTATTCGCCAACAGCAACGAAAAAATTTCAATCAAAATAAGAAATTTTAACTTTTTTGTAGTTATGCTTGTTTGCCAACAGCAATGAAAAAATTTCAATTAAATTAAGAAATTTTGTTGTTTGTATGTATTGTTGGTCTGTTATGTTGTTGTCATTTATTTTGGTTTAAGACCAAAGGTTGTGCTGAAGTCTTCAGCAGAACTAAAAATTAGTAAAAAGGCAAAGTGAGACCTTTATTGTTGCAGCTAAAAGTTGACTGCGCAGTTTCGATGGGCGCTACCCCATCTCGTCAGAACTTTCGCAACGAATGTATGTCTTTGACTTAAATCAGGGTTCATATTAGTACCAGCGGACACATACGACAAATGAGAAGCGCTGATAAACAAAATATTCCACCGAACTAAGTCGACACACTAAAAATCTCACATTGCCAATTCAATGTTATGCATGTGCTCGCATCGCTCGCAACAATGCCAATGTTGTTGTTGTACGGTATGTCCAGTCTTCACTGTACCTCGTGTGTATTGTTGTTGTTTGTATGTATTGTTGGTCTGTTATGTTGTATGTCTTGTCATTTATTTTGGTTTAAGACCAATGAGAAGCGCTGATAAACAAAATGCATAACATTGAATTGGCAAAGTGAGATTTTTAGTGTGTCGACTTAGTTCGGTGCCACAGTACGTGACATAGATCAAGGGACCATAAAGTCCATAGGTACTGTACTGATAGATCTTTGAGTTGATCATTTCATAATTCCACATAAATTCCACACGGTGCGGGATAATTTTCCGACGGGATAATTGGAATGGACTTTATGAAAGGATACAACTGTGTTGTAGATCTCAGTAAAATAAGAGATTGGTTCATAATAAGACCCGGATGTTGTAATTCCTGTATTTCTATGCAAATTGCTTATTAAGATTCAAATGATAATGTCCTACTACCTGCTCGTTCGGGGGTAATCAAGATTATTCATCGATTCAAATGAGCAAGAAGTTCTAGTCATTAATCAGGAACCTGAGCCTGGTATAATAATAGCTTGTACTATGGTAAAAAGCAAAAATACATATATTCGTATTTTAAATACCACCTCTGAAAATAGAATATTGAACTTTAAGAATATAATGACAGAAAGTTTGTCAGATTACAGAATCGCCAAATCACAAAATCCTCGAAATGATAGAACAGAACAAGTTTTGTCAATATTGAAAAAAAATTTCCACAACGATTTAGCGAGCAACTCTACGAATTATGCTCTGACTACAGCGATGTTTTCGGGTTAGAAGCCGAACCGATTCCATCAAATAATTTTTATAGACAAGAAATTCGACTCAAAGATAAAGACCCAGTTTATATAAAAAATTACAGGATTCCTCATAAAGCCATCTTAAATGATCATGTTGTCAAATTAATCTCAGATGGTCTAGTAGAACCATCCATTTCAGAGTACAGTAGCCCATTACTATTAGTGCCGAAAACGCCGTCAAGAAAATGGTTGTAGATAAATTCCCCTTCCGAGAATTGAAGACATTTTAGATCAATTAGACCGAGCGAACTTGATGAAAAATCACGAAACTTGACTTCTTTTTCTACAGATAGTGGCTCGTATCGTTTTACGCGATTGCCATTCGGACTTAAATTTGATCCGAACTCTTTTCAGCGTATGATCATACTTGCATTTTCTGGCTTGGGACCAACTCAAGCATTTGTTGGATGATTTAATTGTTATTGGTTGCAGTAGACATGTGTTGAATTTAATAGACGCATTTGATCTGAAAAAAGAGAAATAGTGCTTTAAAAATTCAAAATTCTAAGGAACGCATCTGGTCAAAAATCAGATAATAAATAATTAGGACCATTTACGATTATAGATATAGGAATAAATGGTAATGTAGTTATAGAAAGAAATAATAAGAAAAAACAAGTAAGGAAAGGCTAAAGTCGGGCGGGCCGACTTTAGTGGCTCGTATCGTTTTACGCGATTGCCATTCGGACTTAAATTTGATCCGAACTCTTTTCAGCGTATGATCATACTTGCATTTTCTGGCTTGGGACCAACTCAAGCATTTGTTGGATGATTTAATTGTTATTGGTTGCAGTAAACATGTGTTGCATTTAATAGACGCATTTGATCTGAAAAAAGAGAAATAGTGCTTCAAAGATTCAAAATTCTAAGGAACGCATCTGGTCAAAATTCAGATTATAAATATTTAGGACCATTTACGATTATATATATAGGAATAAATGGTAATGTAGTTATAGAAAGAAATAATAAGAAAAAACAAGTAAGGAAAGGCTAAAGTCGGGCGGGCCGACTATATGATACACTCCACTTTCCAACCGAATACAATTCAACTCGGTAAAAAAGTGATAACGGGAAGAATTTTTGTATGTTTCCTAATCATAGGCTAATATGACCTGGTGCGATTTGTCAAATCGATAAGAATATTTGTATCGGGGCTATATCCAAACATGGAAAAATGTGACTAACTTTCACAATAAGTTCTTCCAGTTCAAATATAAGGTGTTATGCTCACTTTGAAGAAATTCGGTGAAAATTCGTGGTTTCTGGGGCGGAAACAGTTAAATCGGGAGCGAAATTTGTATGGGAGCTATATATAAATCTGAACCGATCTAACACATTTTTACCGCAGGTGTTTCTAGTTGAAATATAAGATGTTTTGCCAATTTTGAAGAAAATCTCTTGTAATATATGGTATCTAAAGCGGAAAAAGTCAAATCGGGAGCGAAATTTGTATGGGAGCTATATATAAATCTGAACCGATCTGACCCATTTTCACCACAGGTGTTTATAGTTGAAATATAAGATGTTTTGCCAAATCTGAAGACAGTCTGAAACAATATGTGGTTTCTAGAGCGGAAAAAGTCAAATCGGGAGCGAAATTTGTATGGGAGCTATATATAAATCTGAACCTATCTGACCCATTTTTACCACAGGTGTTTCTATTTGAAATATAAGATGGTTTGCCAATTTTGAAGGAAATCTGTTGTTATATGTGGTATCTAGAGTGAAAAGAATCAAATCGGGAGTAAAATTCGTATGGGGGCTATATCTAAATCTGAACCGATTTTCTTCAAATTACATAGTGTTTGTTCTTAGCCCGAAAAACTTCGTTGTGCTAAGTTTCATTTGGTTCTGTCTACAATTGCGACCTGTATCGTGATTACAAAGATTCAAAAAGTGATTCTAAGTCGATCGGTATAATTAACAATGGGTCTATCTCTCTTCCTTTTGGGTGTTACAAACAAATGCACAAAGACATAATACTCTCGTGGAGTGTATAAACAGTTAGTACATAGAGATATACTAAAGATTTTTAAGTTTTAGAAAACAATGTTAATATTATTTTTATTTTAACGTAGTATCAAAGAGGTTAAATTTTACATATTTCTATAAAACAACTGTACATCTGTATTAAATAGGTAACTAATAAATAGACAGCGGATTTTTATGCAAATTCCATTTTTAATACTCAAGTATATAAAATATGCATATTGCTATGCAAGATATACTGACATAAAATTGGTTATATCGGTTTATTAAATTGTTTTATAAGTAAAATCATTTGTGTGAAGACGGCATTCAATTATAACGTTCAAAATACGATTTTGCATATAAATTCGCTGTCTACTAATAAATAAGTGTATTATTAAATCATTATGATATTACATATATCAGAATAAATTTACTAGAATTAAATTCTTTCTTTACTAGAATTATTACACAAAATATTAACACACGTAATAGATTATTATGCTGACTTTGTGAGAATTATCAAAACTCACCTTGGTCGCATAGTGTAATATAACACCGCATGTGTTGTCACTAGCCTCACTTCATTGTTTGGATACTTTATGTAAAATAAATGAGCATTCGCTCTCCTAAGCTGAAATCGTAAAGTTTGTTATTAATGTTGACGCTATAACTTGCTTGCTTCAATTCTTTATTTTTGTGGATTCAAATTAAGTAGGATCAAGCGTTTCGATTTGCAGAACTGACAATTCCAAATTATTTCAACTGTTTTCAAAAGAATTAGTACGATATTTTCTGCATTATATTCCCCGTTATTATATTCACCCTATGAAATCCCAAACTCATCAAATGTTTCTAAACATTGTTCAAACTCCAGTTAAATAAACGTGCACATATTTTCAGCAGCAGAATTCTTCTCGTATGTAAAATTTCTCAAACATAATCGATTTGGGATTCGTTGGTAATATCAAAAGAAATGGGAAGAGATGGGCTGATGGTCAAACCTAAAAAATAATATTAAAATATGGAAAAATATATTATTAAGTTCCAAATATGTTTGAGCTGTAATAACGTGTCAGTAATTTGACTAGAACTTTTCAACGATGTCCTAATCTTGAAAATCTGTTCACACAATTCTTAAATACATCAGTTGTAATGTTATACGCCTGTGGCCATATTCCCTGAATTCGTTGACGACAATTTCATGTACAACAATTTCGCCATCTGGGGCAATATTACAACTGACAAGACAACATACATTGAATATGAAACCCAGAGAGAATAGGCCTGTTCGATTTGGCTTACTAGCTTACAATTAAGAGACTTGAGAAGGTGGCAACGTTGCTACACATTGGTGTTTTTCAGTCCGTCGTCCGATGTACAAGTGTTTATCTGTCGTTCGTGTTGTGTCCCGTCTTTACTCTGTTAAAACAAAATAAAAACTGAAATAGTGTATCATAATAATAAACAATCACTTCATTTTCGTCAACCAATTTCATACATAAGAAAATTAATAATCTAAAAGTGCAATTAAAAAAGTCAAAACAACATAATAGCAAAACACAGCTTTAAAATGAAAAACAACCAATAACAAAAACCAACCAAAATCAAACGAAAACCGCGCGGCGTGCCAAACTATAATAAAACAACAACAACAGCAGCATCGGCGGGAGCAGCAAAGCAGACCAACGACAGCACCCGAATTTCACTGACCACACAAATGTTCTTCTTGTGGTATGTTCGTTGCTCCCCTCCCCTTCCTGTGACCTTCCCTTTCGCGTAATACAATTGCCACTCTTCTCTTCTTGTCGTTGTTCGCCCAATGCTTAAGGCATAACACTAGGCATTGGGTGAGTACATCATAGGTAAGGAGGGAGGTTTGAAAAATGTAGGTACTTATTTTGAACTTTTTTTTTGTGTCTAATGGTTGGTAAGGTTAAAATACAATTCGCCTACATACCAGGGCTGAGAGCGAACTTTTTTGCCGTGTACGCTCATGTACATTTTCATTGGTCTGATGTTTTTGCTCTTTGTGAGACTCAGGTGTGTGAGGATTCTGATCCACACGATTTTCACATTTATCCCCCATAGAGGTCTTGTGGTATACGTACGTAACGATATACTGTTTCAGAGCCAGCATAACTTAAGATCAAAAAATCCAGAATTAAACTCTCTTTGGGTTATAGAAGTCCAAACGCGGAAAAAGAGGTATCCCTAAATGGCTTTGACGCCCTTTCCGATTCAACTACAAAAAATTTAGAGGATTGTCCTAGCAGTGAAATTGTGGTTGCTGGTGATTTCAATGTCCATAATTCCTCTTGGCTTGCTCATTCGAGTCACTCAACACCGGAGGGTCAATTCGCCGAGCTTTTTGTCACGCATAATCATTTGACGCAACTAGTGAATGAACCGACTCACATTCCGTCCAAGGGCAACACTCAAATATTCTTGATCTTTTCTTAACATCACACCCTGAAAAGTATGAAGTTAACGTTCTAGCACCTCTTGGTAATTCGGATCTATGTATAGTTTCAACATCCTTTTCGTATTCCACTCTTCGTGTCGCTACAACCCCAGCCCCAAAGCGGACAATATATACATATATACGAAAGGCACTTTGGGCCGAGCTCAACAACTTTTTCCAGCATTTCAATTGGAAACTTTGTTTTCTAAATGGCGATATAGATGCTGCGGCTGAAATGATTGAAAATATTATCTTGATTGAAATGAAGTCATTTATACCAATTAAAGTTATTTCGGATAAACCATCTAATAAAAGTTGGTTTCACCAGATACGCAAGACTGCTGTCAGATCCAAAGAGGAAGCGTTCAGGAAATGTCGCACAGTGTCGTGTTTTCATATAAACGGCGGCCAAAAATAGAAGGAGTTATCGTAGAAGAATGAAAATTGGTACACATTACTATTATAAGTAGGAAAGGAAAAAAAAGAAGTTTGAAAAAATCGGCCCAAGGACTCGCCCACCTCCCATATATCCTGAAATGAAAAAAACTTATATTTTTCAAAATTGTTGTTGGAATTGAACTAAATTTGGCTCGATTTGTCTCTGATATATTACTGATAATTGTGGTGAGTTATATGAAATTATCTCAAAGGACTCGCTCACCTCCCATATATCCTGAAATGAAAAAAAAAATCGATTTTCCAAAATTGTTGTTGGAATTGAACCAAATTCGGCTCGATGTGTCTCTAATATATAACTGATAACTGTGTTGAGTAATATGCCATTATCTCAAAGGACACGCCCACCACCCTTATATCCTTGATACGTAAAAGATGCAATTTGTCCACGAAAATTGTCAATACCTCTTTTACATTTTTTTAACTTTTTCAATAAGTTTCCTATTTTTATCTGTTCCGATCCGACAAGATTGAAATTTTGCATGTAAATATATTTAGTAAAAAATTATTTTAATTAGTAAATTGTGAATTTATAAGAGCAAAATTTTACAAAAATTATTAATTCAGTGAAAAGAAATTAAAAAACATGAATTTTATTTATTTAACATAACATATTCAATATACAGGCAATCAAAATATATTAACAACTATCACTGTCATCACTTTCAGATTCTACCAGATTCGCTGTTTTTATGCTCTGAAATCTTTCTTTTGTAACTAAATACTCTTTCAGATCATTTATATCACTTTTCCTTAAAAGTATTTTCTGACTATGCATCGAAATTGATGGCTCTGACTGCAGAATAAGATAATTTATTAGGTCTCCCATGGAGGCAATCCTACTTATTTTTCTCGTATGTTTCAATCTTGCATTTCTTATAATTTTATGACTTGTCTCTATTGCTTCTTCTGATAACATTCCAATGGGAATAGTGGAATATTTAATAAAATCTATACCATGAACTAGAATTTTATGCACAGTTGCAGGCATATAATACCAAGGATATAATTTGATATATAAAAGTGCTGTATGTTTTAAAAGCTTTTCAAAATTTGATGTATGTATATAATGACCACTTGAAAGTGTTCTTAAAATAATAGAAAATTTTTTTATTAAGCTTACATCTACATTAGTAATCTGAGCTGAAAGTTCGACATTGGAAAAGAAGCGCCTTGCAGTATTGCCATCATTCGTTGTGCCATACCCCGTCTTAACCTTATCAACTATAAGACCCATTTCAGACTTAAATTTTGCTTGAATACTTCTCTTTTGCTCAGCAACCTGATCTTTATCTTCTTCTCCTACCACTCTCCATTTCTTTATAGGCTGTTTGTAAGAAATATGCAAAATGCATTCAAAACATTTGATCCATGCATGTAATGTCGACAATCCGTACTGATAGCACTGCTCATTCACAGGCCTTTCGAAAATCGATAAGCTGTTCATTTCAGATGGCTTAGCTCCACATAAAGCACAACTTGAACTACTACTGTTTCCACTTAATACATTTAAAACTGCACCATCTATCATTGTCAACTGCATTTTATAGTGAACGTTAAGATTTTTGTTTTTTGAAATGTAATTATATGTAAATAGACCTTCAATTTCTGTATTTATGCTACCCCTTACTGATTGTATTTCACTTGCATCTCTTTTGTAACAATAATTTTAAGTGGTCTACATAACCTCCAAGATGAATGTCTATCATTTTCCCAAACTATTTGGTCATCTGCCCAATCCAACAAGCGTAAAGGAACGAAGGAAGTTACAAACCTAAATTCATCACTAGCTTCCTCATCTTGAAATTTTTGTTTGTATACACTATGCCCACTACTGCCATCAAATCCCCACTTGCATTCCAGGACTATATCATTGTTGGTATCAATATCATTAACATCTAAAATGCTTCTTACGGTTTTATCCAAAATCTTCTGTAAGGGTACCTCTGCAGAAGATTCTGTTAATTGAATGTCATCAGGCAAAACCTTTTTTTTAGCCTCTGCAATCATATAGTATGATGGAAAGCAATCTTTGTGAATAGAATTTACTACTTTCCTCATCATATTGTACTGCCTCATAGATAAATCCATATCAATGTATAATGCTAGAGCACTTTCAACAGAAATTTTTTCATTAGTATTTGAACCTGTTAACCTTTCTGCGGCTTTTTTAAGAGCTTCAGATGAAGTAGAAGCGACAAGTTCCTCCACTCGCCTCCTTTTTGTTCGCATTGAACCCTCTTCATAAGAAACATTCGGTCGGCCTTTACGACTTGTACTTGCTTCCTAATATAGTATAAAATAATTAAGTTTTCTTGCAATACCAAAACTTTACACGGATACTTACATTACAAATGATTTCACAAAATAGTCAAATCTGTCTCTAATGCGATGATATTTACACCAATTATTAGAGAATTATAATACAGTAAGCTTTATTTTCTGTTGTTCACTTTCTAATAATACTCGTTTAAAATGCTTTTCGACAAAATCTTTAACATGATGCATAACATCGCATGGTCTGTTTTGCTTTATCTCTAGCCACAATTGAAAAATAGTGCGAATCCGCAATGAGGTTGACACTGAAAAACAATCAAAAAAGAAATTCGTGCAAAATCGAGCAGCTGAATTTTAAATATATTAAAATACATACTTGTAGCTACAAAATACCAAAAAATTGGAAAAGTGTTATCTCTACTTTCTTTTAAATTCTCTATGAAAGTTCGCTGTTGCTGAAAAATCTTGACAATGTCTCACTACTATCTTTTTCTAACGGGATCTGACATATGATCAATATTTGTAAACAAAAACAGTGTTGTAATTATAACTAGAAGCATCACTTACCACCCTGTTAAAAATTTTGGTAGCCGTTACATTCAACCACTTAAATTTTTAGTATTATAAATGAACATGAAATTTGGGATTTTCCCATAAATTTCGTATGCTGTACACAAACCTTGACTTTGAATCACTATAACTTTAAAATTTGTAAACATTTTAATAAGATATTTTAGATATCATCTAAACAGAGTGTTAAAAAAAATATAATAATACAAAAACGTTCAAATTCTAACATTGACTTTAACCATTTTTGGCCAGCTTCGTGACACAGTGTGTCGTTATCTGATATGCAAGCAGACAAGAACCATGTATGCCAAGGTACTTAGACGCGAAAAGTTTCTTTCCGAACAACGTCTTCGTGCCAAGGTCCTGTCTTCTCCCAGAAAGAGCTTTTGGTCATTTGTAAGAAGAGTAAAAGATAACTCCTCATAATCCCAACTCTTGTTAAAGATGACTCTGCTCTTCGACGCTTGCCCGTCCCCTTCGTAATCTTTTCAACTTTGCATACCGTGTAGGGGTTTTCCCAGCACGTTGGAAGATTGCAAACATCCAGCCCATCCCTAAAAAATTGAGGATAATAGCCCTGCTAACTATCGACCGATCGCGATTTGCGAGGTTATGGAGAGTATAGTAAACCACCATCTTCTGAGGTATTTAGAAACCAATGACTTACTTAATGATCGACAGTATGGCTTCCGTAGGAATCGATCTACGGGAGACCTGATGACACTGCTATCCGAAAAGTAGCATAGATCCATTAACCAGATTGGTGAGAGTAAGGTCGTTGCTCTAGATATCTCCAAAGCCTTTGATAGAGTTTGTCACGGCACAAAGCAAAAACATATCGCTTTTGGTGTTGGTAATGACTTCTCTAGAGCATTCCGACGAGCATAGGTTAACCGCAGGAGTTCCATGACGACCTCTTGGATAGGACTTCTAATCCAATATACTCATTCGCGGATGAAGCAACCTCTGTCATTCATACTCATTCTATCATAGACCAGTCGTCAAGAAATTGAGGACAAAAGTCGATTGATGGATGAGTCACTTAGCCAGGATTTGCTGGCCATTGCTAAATGGGGTCGTGTGGATAGAGTATATTTTAATGCACGTAAGACCTAGTGCTCCTTGTTGTCTCACAAGCTATTCACTGATCCAACGGTGTCTTTGATTTTAATATACGGAGGCATGAAAATACAACGTGATGTTCGATGGACAGAACATGCATTTGATTTGTCGAAAGAAGCGTTCAAATGTTTAGGCTTTTTAAAACGATGTTAGAAATATTTCACACCCTCTGATCATCTCATTATCTTCACTGCCTACATCAGACCAAAGATGGAATACAACTCCCACATATGGTCGGGTGCTCCAGGATCTTCCCTGGAGCTTCTTGACCGTGTCCAGAAGAGGGCGATGGTGTTGATAGGTGACAGTAGGAAATCCAATTCTATTGTCTCCCTTGAACACCGTCGTAATGTTGGTTGTGTGTATTTGTTCTATCGATAATTTCATGGTGTTTGTTCATCGGAAATTCGTGATCTTATACCGCCCGTGAGAACGTTCGGTAGAGATATGCGACTCTCCAGGAACACTCACCCTTTTGTTGTCGATTGGACAACGGGCCGTACTACACATTACAAAATAAATTCATTCTTCGCCCGTACTATCCGTATGTGGAATAGACTTCCGACAAATATCTTTCCCTCCAATTACGACATTCAGAGATTCAAAACATATGTCAACAGACACTACCACCACTACACTACAGTGTTGTAATTATAACTAGAAGCATCACTTACCACCCTGTTAAAAATTTTGGTAGCCGTTACATTCAACCACTTAAATTTTTAGTATTATAAATGAACATGAAATTTGGGATTTTCCCATAAATTTCGTATGCTGTACACAAACCTTGACTTTGAACCACTATAACTTTAAAATTTGTAAACATTTTAATAAGATATTTTAGATATCATCTAACCAGAGTGTTAAAAAAAATATAATAATACAAAAACGTTCAAATTCTAACATTGACTTTAACCATTTTTGGCCAGCTTCGTGACACAGTGTGTCGTTATCTGATATGCAAGCAGACAAGAACCATGTATGCCAAGGTACTTAGACGCGAAAAGTTTCTTTCCGAACAACGTCTTCGTGCCAAGGTCCTGTCTTCTCCCAGAAAGAGCTTTTGGTCATTTGTAAGAAGAGTAAAAGATAACTCCTCATAATCCCAACTCTTGTTAAAGATGACTCTGCTCTTCGACGCTTGCCCGTCCCCTTCGTAATCTTTTCAACTTTGCATACCGTGTAGGGGTTTTCCCAGCACGTTGGAAGATTGCAAACATCCAGCCCATCCCTAAAAAATTGAGGATAATAGCCCTGCTAACTATCGACCGATCGCGATTTGCGAGGTTATGGAGAGTATAGTAAACCACCATCTTCTGAGGTATTTAGAAACCAATGACTTACTTAATGATCGACAGTATGGCTTCCGTAGGAATCGATCTACGGGAGACCTGATGACACTGCTATCCGAAAAGTAGCATAGATCCATTAACCAGCTTGGTGAGAGTAAGGTCGTTGCTCTAGATATCTCCAAAGCCTTTGATAGAGTTTGTCACGGCACAAAGCAAAAACATATCGCTTTTGGTGTTGGTAATGACTTCTCTAGAGCATTCCGACGAGCATAGGTTAACCGCAGGAGTTCCATGACGACCTCTTGGATAGGACTTCTAATCCAATATACTCATTCGCGGATGAAGCAACCTCTGTCATTCATACTCATTCTATCATAGACCAGTCGTCAAGAAATTGAGGACAAAAGTCGATTGATGGATGAGTCACTTAGCCAGGATTTGCTGGCCATTGCTAAATGGGGTCGTGTGGATAGAGTATATTTTAATGCACGTAAGACCTAGTGCTCCTTGTTGTCTCACAAGCTATTTACTGATCCAACGGTGTCTTTGATTTTAATATACGGAGGCATGAAAATACAACGTGATGTTCGATGGACAGAACATGCATTTGATTTGTCGAAAGAAGCGTTCAAATGTTTAGGCTTTTTAAAACGATGTTAGAAATATTTCACACCCTCTGATCTTCTCATTATCTTCACTGCCTACATCAGACCAAAGATGGAATACAACTCCCACATATGGTCGGGTGCTCCAGGATCTTCCCTGGAGCTTCTTGACCGTGTCCAGAAGAGGGCGATGGTGTTGATAGGTGACAGTAGGAAATCCAATTCTATTGTCTCCCTTGAACACCGTCGTAATGTTGGTTGTGTGTATTTGTTCTATCGATAATTTCATGGTGTTTGTTCATCGGAAATTCGTGATCTTATACCGCCCGTGAGAACGTTCGGTAGAGATATGCGACTCTCCAGGAACACTCACCCTTTTGTTGTCGATTGGACAACGGGCCGTACTACACATTACAAAATAAATTCATTCTTCGCCCGTACTATCCGTATGTGGAATAGACTTCCGACAAATATCTTTCCCTCCAATTACGACATTCAGAGATTCAAAACATATGTCAACAGACACTACCACCTCTTTCCTCCTTCCAATGCCTGATCTTCCTTCCGCCAACGCAATGCACTGCATTTATAGGGGACATCCCCTGAGTGTTAGTTCAGTGAAAAAAATGATGAACAGGAAATAGTCCGACAACACAACTAAGAGAGTAGTAAGCTACTTTCTTGTTAAGCGAATAAATTCCATACAAAAATTAAGCTAGGAAACGCAATCGAACATGTCTAATATATAATCAGTATTAGCAGGTTTGTTTTGGAGCAACATACTAGTGTTGCAATCTTAACTGTGATATCTGATGCGATTAATTAATAAAAAATTAGCTATTTTTAAGTTTGTATCAAACAAAAAAATATTTGATAATTTTGATTGTATTAAATGGTAACACTGCATTCTAAAAATTAAAAAATACTATTCAATGAACACGAACAGTTTACAATTGATCTTTTCATATTTTGTTTGTGATCAAATGATCTCGAACCTGAGTAAGTAATTACAACAAAACTATGAACAGAAAAGATCAAATAATAGTAAAACAAAACAGATGAAATGAAGTAAGGTACGACTTAAACAAAACAGATGAAATGAAGTGAGGTACGACTTAAACATGCATTCACATTTCACATTCAATTGAGTTTGCGAGGCACATATACAGAACCGATAATCCCCGGAGTAGTTGTTGCACTAGGCATTGAGAAGGATGAGTAGCGTCGCTTGAAACGATCGTCTGCTCTGCTAGAAACCGAACCGAATAAATGTCACACACTTCTTTTAAAACACTTTTTTCTGCATAAGAAAACAAATGATCTCGAGCCTGAGTAAGTCGTTACAACAAAACGATAATGTACTTCACTGATCACGGACACAATTAAATGATGCAATATTTGTATCTAAAAAGTCTTCACTGAAGTAGATTCGGATTCATAGTTTTACAACAAATCTTCGTGTCTGAACAGGCCAAATTATGAAAACGTTCTCCATTTTTTTATCTGTTTTGATAAATATTATGTATTTTTTTGTATTTTATTTAAATTTAAATTTGTATTTTTACAAAAATTTAGTATTAATAAAAAGTTCATTAATTTAGTCAATCACTAACGTATTTTTAAAAACAAAGCTGTCTATTAATTCGTATTAAATGGGTTATTTAAATAATTTTATAAGTGGTGCGAAATAATGTGCAAATAAAATTGCCAAAGTTGAAAATGGCTAAAAATTGTTTAAAAAATGTGTTTGCTGGACAAAGTAAACTGATTTCTTAAGTTTTCTTAAATAAGCTATATATCGAAGGCTCCAGATTGTGAAAATCAGTTGATAACCAACTAAGTTACAGTGCAACGGTAAGAAACCCCATTTTTACCCGTATCTCAATATTTTGGGGGTGTCTGGCAAATTCCAAATACAGATCCTTGTTCTACATATTACATTCTGTAGTAAAAGTGAATCACATCGGTCAATGTTCGGGTATAGGCATATGACTTCTTATCACTCTAGAAGACACCTATAAAACCGATTTTGTTTAAATTGGTGTTGTGCCATCTTATAAATTTCACTTAGAAATGTTTGAATAAAAATGGATCACATCAGTATACCCTCATACAAATGTCCCTCTCGATTTGACTTCTTACCGCTCTAGACGGATTATATGTATTACTGGCGCTTTTGGTAAGATTTACCGTGTACCATGTCCATGTATGAACGAGATCCTGCCAGGATGGTGGACTCGTTAGGTTCTCAAAGACGGAATCTTGTGAGAAGTCTGTGTAGTGTGGTTGTTGTTGCACGAAAATGCAAGCAACGAAAAGTAACACAAAGTGACGTAAGCAAAAGGCGTTTACTTACGCGCTGGTTCCTTTAAATAAAAACAGTGACGGGTTCGGGGTTTGAAAAGTATATTTTATTATTTATTGACACGATGGTCTTTTGAAAATCACTTGCACCATTTGCGAAACAACAAAGCCAAGTAGACATCACAAACATTAAGTTGGCCGCAATTCTGGCCTACCAGTGTCAGGGATGACACTTAGTCGTTGAGATCGATGTCATCATCGACAGGACCTGATCGATCGTCAACAATGTATTTATAAATTTATATTAATATTTAGTTCTTACCAATCTACGATGGGGCCAAACATCAATTTTAGAGGCGAAAAGTTCATTTGAAGTAACATATTTTCAGAAAGTAATAATCGCAGATTATTCCCAACACTTTAAAATGGCAAAATATAACGATTTGGATTCAGGTGGCAACTTGTTTTTTTTTTTCAAACCATGCTGCCAAAGTTACTAATTTTTCTCTTGTTTCATATTTGATATTTCAATCTAAAGTAATAACGAAAACGCATCTGTAGTAAAACGAAAAGGCACACGCTACTAATTGTTTTGTAAATTAGAAAATACTAACACAGATATATAAATTAATCTAAAATTAAAAAAAAAATATTACAATTTTTGCAAAAAGCATGTACTGCGATAAAGTGTGTTGTGTTTTTTATGTATGTTTACGAGTCGTTCCAATATTACTTGGAAAAGAACTTTGTTTATCCGGACGTATAAGCTGAACCATATATATGAGAAGAAAGCTTAAAAGGTGCAAACTTTATACAAACTGCCATAAATTATAAAAAATAGTTTATAAAATTACTGTATAAATTATACAGTAACCAATTTAACGTAATATGTAACATTTTATGAATATATGCTATGATTTGAATGCATTTTTGAGGCAAAAATTCAATTTTTGAACTAATGCGTTTTCAAAATGTAATAATGGCAGCGTGTTACCAACATTTTAAATTACCAAAAAATGGAAAACCAGGTGGCATTATTATTAGCAACCATCAAGATAACTGCAATACATTTCAAAGATCTACCTGTAAGTAGGTGTTGCAGTTAAAATTTTAATAGACATATTCACTAAGCACCATAAGAATCTGTTTCCTAATGTATTTTCCTTCAAAAAAACAACTATCATCCCACTGTAAGTGGGCGTGGCAGAAGGTTGACAAACTATTTTTAAACAACTTTTGTAAGCAACATAAGTATACTTACGAAATTTAAAATTTCTATCTTTTTCCTAAGATATTTTGGCTCAAAAACCAACTACCATTCCACTGTAAGTGGACGTGGCAACTCAAAAATTTTATAGGCGACTTTGCTAACTACATGTACGAAAATTCAAAGGTGTAGCTGCTTCCGATTCTTTTTTGCCTCTAAAACTGGTAATCTGTCCCATCGTGCAATCTATCGATTTTGGTCAGATTTGCAGCGTACCGTCATACGTCACTTAAAATTCGTTTGTGAAAGTGGATCACTTCGGTCAATGATTTGACCTTTGACCCCTTTTGGATTAAATTTTGGCAAAGTGTTCTATATATAAATGACATTGGAATGGTTTTTATATTGGAGTATATCATATAGTTGGCTCCGGTTATATTTTAATATGGTTACCAGTTCCGTATACCGAACTAAATACATGCTTCGATAAAAATCTATTTTCATAAAAAGAAAACTACAGATTTTGAATACTAAAATGAAATTTTTGATGTAGACACGTACAGTCTACATCAAAAACGCACGCCTCTGTGTGCCCAATGCTTAAAGCAATTTCACAATTTAGATCATGTCGAGCTATGGGCTTGTTTCTGTAACTTATTTTTATTTTCTGTAACTTATTTTTTTATTACTTGAATTCTATAAAACACAGATAAGAAATATTTAAGCTACATAACGAATTATATACTCCTGCGGTTTATGGAATTCAAGAAAAAGTTGAGTGATTTTTGTTCGTTCGCCAAAGACGAAAATAAATTACAGAAACAGAGCCAAAGTGTGACCTACCAGAGATATCAACCTGATTATACTTACAGATAAAGAATATACAATGAGAATAAATCCATATCATTATCGGATAAATGCATAGTAATAATTGTCTTGCGTTTTCCATGAAGACGCTGTATAAGTCGAAATATCGTCGGTGTGCTGCAAAAAGATCTCAAGTCACATAATTGTGGTTTTTAGTTATTAAAGATGATGAATTGAATTGTTTTGATACAATAACTACAAAACTACTTTAAGCAACTATGACTTTTGGGACACTTTTGCATGATCCGTTTCGCAAAAAAGTGGAATTGAGATTTTTTGTAGCACACTTACGATACATTTGGCATATGAATTCTATGATAAATTAATAAAAAACGAATCTATTACGTCAGAAAATACTTTTGGTTTATTTGACATTTTGGGATAATGCGAAGTAAATTTTAAAAATGTATTTTATACAGGAAAGTCTTAGTCTAAATCTTAAGAGTATATCTGATCTAATAAGCGCAATATATGTATTACGTAGGAAGCAATTATGTAAATTTCCCACCCTGTACATTGGGGAAGTTGAATAGATCGGAAGAAGTTATGACGTGCCAAGACGTATGCACCAGGCTAAAAGAGCGTAAATGAATCTATGTTGTTAGACAGCCTTCGTTGTAACATTTTGCTAACGTACTGTAGACATTGGTGTTATTATCGTCGTTGGTATCACGTTTTTCTTTAAAATCATCAGTGTCATCGGATTGAGCGATTTCGTCTGGTGTATGGAAGAAAGAATTCAATATATCATTAGAAGACTGATAAATAATGGCTGTACTGAAATTATCCGTGCGGTGATATGTGCTCGCGTTGACCATTTCGGGCTGTTAACGTGAATTAGCTATGAGGCGGCCAATTTTGGTTGCTCCTATTTGCGGCGACGTGTTTTGGAACGATTGCCTTCTTCGGAAGAGTCGTCTATCTCGATGGCAGTTAAATGGTTAGATGAACTTATTGAATCACAGCTTTTAGTTACTGGTTCATCAATTCCTTTAATGGATGATATGAGAAACCTGAGCTGCATTAATTGAACTGCAGTTACTCGAGGATTACTACAGTTCTCCAACCACCGTAAAAACTTCTCACCGTTTCTGATTGCTTCTTTGCAATCTGCGTCGACTTCATCGTCATAGTTGAGATCTGTACATTTCGCCCATTCTTCTTCGTCGGTTTTATTTGAATTATTATTGTTATTATGTGGACATTCAGGCATGTCACTCTGTTCATTTGTACAACTGTTGTCCGAATCGCTTAATCGGGAAGGTGAATTTGGGTTATTGTTTATCTTGTAGAGTAGGTTGTCGAGGACATCTCTACAATCAGCCACGCTGTTTCGCGTGACTTGTAATCCATTAGAATCGAGTGTACTGCTATGGGCCTCTGGCATAGGGTCAGGATCACATCTGTCACTGTTCAATGGCAGCCGTTCCTCTACGCATATCGGACTTAGTTCTGGATTTGGAAGAGGGGTTGATAGAGGAGTTTTTTCTCTGGATGGCCGTGCTGACAGATCTTCAGGTCTGTTCGAAAGGTCTGCGAGTTGCGTATTTACTTGTTCGACTGATACACAACTCTGTGGCGAAGAATTTGAAGTTGAGTCCTTCGTAAGTTGTGAATACAATATATTTTCAAATCCAACTTTCGCAGATATTTTTTTATCAATCTCACTAGGATTGCTGGAGGAATGAGACGTGTTATGTACAGCGCTTCCATGTAGCGCCGAAACAACTGCTGCAGGGGTAAGCGAATTTAGATTTACGCCAAATGCTTTACACCAATTAAACCATGCAGCGTTTTTATCATCTAAACTACCAGATGGTGTAGAAGAAGGCGTTAAAGTGTTGGGAATTATAGGCGGTGTACTGGCATTTATGCTCTGTTGCTGTGGAGTTGATGATCGAATTGGCGAACTGGGCGCTCCTAATACAGATGTATGCGAATACATATTATTGAGACCTAGCATAGCTTGTTGAGACTTAAGCCAATACAGAAGGGGATCTTCTGGTATAGATGACAATGGTGGAAGTGTTGTTAATTGTGATTGTGGTACTAAAGGTGTGATGGGATTTTTCATTTGATTTTTTTCCTCGTTTTGGCATAGATTGAGACCACAAGAAGTTGAATCACTTGATGTGGGCGTAGAAGGATTCTGCTTTGCCCAGTTTTTAACGGTGAGGCCTGTATGTCTTTCATTGGCCTCGCTTCGAGGACTGTGCATTTGGACTTGTGATTTTGGTTTTGAATTTGTAGTACGTATTGCATTTCCAGAAACAGTTAAACCTGACATAACCGCCAAGCCTGGATTTAACTGAGCCAGAAGAGTCAAGTTTGTAGTGAGCTCGTTGAAACTAATCGCTAAAGGGGATTGATTAAGTCCTGTAATTCCAGAAAGGTGCGTTAGACTTGATAATGGACTGATTGCAGCTATCGAAGCATCTGTCGAACGTGAAATATCCGTACCGTATATTTTTGACTTAGCTGACCCATTAAAAGCACTATACTCTGGAGCTATACTAGTGAAGTTCCCAAGATCCGCTAGAGCCTTATTTGTAGTAAAATCTAAACTATTGATTGGAGCGCGTTTATATGTATTTAGTTCATCAAATTTAATTTTATTTGAAAAGTTCAGTGCCATTGATGTGTCTACACGTTGCCTTTTTTCTGGAGGTCCTCCTAACATAGTAGAGTTTCCATCAAGTTTGTCACCTAACGAGTCATTTCCAAACTTTTCCGCTGCTGCTTGGCGTGACATGAACCGTAACTTATCTTCATTTTTGCACCATCCACGTAGAGTAGATTCTGGAACTCCGATATCTCTTGCAACTGACGCCTTCGATTCACCATCATGAATACGCTGTATTGCATGAACTTTGTCACTGGGGGTCAAGCTCCTCAAAGGGCGCTTACCCTTTGTGCTTATGCGAATGTTCATGTGTGGATAGCTGGAAATATCCAACTTTAATCCGTTATCAAACAGTTTGAATTCTGTAAAGAGAAAACGAGTAAAGACACTTATTTAGTACTGTTATCAAACAAAAATATCCATAACACATGTGAATCAACAATATCTACTACAATAAACATATACGAAAAATGCATTGCATTCCTATTCGTCAATGCTGTACATATGTACTCAATTAATTCACCTTATGTACAAGGGTTGCTTTTTCTTATAGCCCAACTAGATACATCGCTAAAACACGCTCATCCAATAACAACTTGAGTCGTCTTTAAACATCCTTTCAATGTTTCGTCGCGATTTCACGAAACGTTCATTACACTATATACATATATAGTACATATTTTTATATATACATAAATATAAGCAGGACGGGATGTTCTGAAGAACTTGTAACCAGTACTCCAATAACAGCAAATAGCGTCGAACATACCCACGTTTAATTTGCATACCCATCGCACTCATGCCAGAGAGTGGATAGAGTGGGTAAAGACAATGCCGTATCTGAAGGGAAATGCTAATTGGCGCGCTTGTACGTCGAACCCACCACCGCCATCACCAAAGAAATCACATTTCCACGCGCATACTTTTCACCGCGTACTCACGAATAAGCAACAAGCTCACACATTCGCGACAGTGTCACGTGTTTTTCACTTGCATTCAGGACATCACTTGCTTACCTGACGGTGGTGCGTGAATGGTGTATATTGCATGAAAAACATCCCCGTACGTAAACAGGTACATGAAGGAACCTATCTTTTATGTGATCCTCAGTGTGTGCGAAGGAATACGATAACCTAAAAGACTCCGCCTTCATTTAAATTTCAATAATGTTGTCTAGACAGTACAAGGAACCAGTTTTGCGCATGACCATCACTAAGAGTATACAAGATTAAGAGCAAGCTTAAGGGAATTTTATGCGCTCTTCTATAAGCACAGTTATTTTCATGCAATCGTCAGAAATCACATGGAAGTGTCAGTATGCATATTAATCTCATCGCAATAACTAAACTTATTAACATAAAATTGTGTAGCTTATTCCACCTACTGTCCGTACTACACTTGCATACATACGTACATATTTATACACATTTCCTTACGAAATTTCACCGGCAATACACAATTTGCCTATTGCAAACTTTATATTACGTACATTTGCTCGAAAACGACGGAAATGTACAATTATAATTTTATTACAAGAAGGCGTCCTCAATACATTCATGTATATATGTGTGGATGTAAAATCATAAAGCCATGTGAATCTTGTGTACGTGTATATTTTAACTCTAAAAAAGTTATATTCAATATTAGTTCCATTTTTTAACTTTCTCTTTAACCCAATTATGTCCTCTTGTGTTCCACTTTTCACCACATAAAAATGTATAGTGCACATTGGTGCATGTGTGCCCCATATCCTTCTAGAATACACACACATATACATCCATACGTATGTATATGCAGAGATACAAATGTATGTTAATGTACGAGTCGCACATATTTTTCCCATCATATGGACATTTAAGTATGAGTGTCTCTGCAGTACTAGTTCCTAATTCTTGTTTGTATTCGCCCCCATTATACATAATTTTATTACATGTTTATCGTTTACCAGTTAGTCAGTCAATGGAGTATGGGTACGGTTTATTACCATCGTCTGGCATTTACAAGTATTCACACATATTTATATCTACATTCATGTAAACACTGAGAGTCTGGCAAATAAAGGTCAACAGCAGTAACAGTTTAATGTGAAAATATATTCCACAAATAAAAAATGTGCTCCAAACTTTATTTTTTCCTTATATGTACATCTTCTTAAACCAGTCCATATGTCAGTATGCTTTTCGAGTCAACTTTTTGCACATTGCTATTTTTTCAATTTTCGATGTATTTTTAATAGATTTAGATTTCAGGAAGACAATGCGATATTGAAAGTACTATGCCATAGACTATAGACACATAGTATGTCCCAACGTATTGATGTACAGATATATATATACATACATTTACACACAACATTAAAAAAGAAAAGTAAAGACCATAAGTATATATGCCGGTCGAGACAATGCAATAAATGTGAACTTGACGATAATTCTTGAACTTGCTATGTGATGTGATTTAACACACGTACACTTCCGCATATATATGTGGATATATTTGCACATACATATGTACGTATATTACTAAGCATGGATATGTTTCTGTCTTGCCCTATTTGTGTTTCCCGCTATTTACGTATTTACGACGATATGGATGTCGACAAATCAGCTGTTTAAGTCTGAAGCTAAATACTCACGCTTATATAATGTGTATAATATACAAATGTTTGCGTGAAAGCACTACATATTGCACTGGGTGCAGATTATGTATGGAAACATGTGTAACTATTTACGCATTCGATTTAAGATTAATCATATTACACGTGTTCATGCAGTAATTTATATAATGTGTATTATTATTTAAGTATGTACATAGATACACAAGTATAGATACCCAGCGGGAAAAAGAAGGTGTGCGCCAGGCCTTCTTAGGGGGGCACAAGGCATGCTTGCTGCATTCTACACTCATTTAAAATTAACACAGGGTAAGATTGGAGAGCAAGGCCTTCCCTCTCGCTTCTATTCGCAGTCCTTCTAGAAGGGCTCTGACAGTATATTAATTTTCAATTTAAATCGTTCAACATTTTTATTTGAGTCGGCTGGAATTTGAACACATGATCATCGCATTGTTAATCGGAAGTGCTATCTACTAAACTACAGAACTTTATTGTCTGTTTGTGTCAAAAAGTTTATAGAAACACATGCCCCTTAATCGAAGCGAACACCTTCGTCGCTGCCTTCTTTTGACAGGCCTTGTAGCAGCCTGGCGAAAGAAGGGAAGTAGGAATGAGCCACAGAATTTTGTTATTCGTTTACAACAATAAGTGTGTAGAAAATACTCATCGATAAATCGAACACCTTCCGCGCTGCCTTCGATCGCAAGGCCTTCTAGCATGCCTATCCGAAGAAGGCAAGCAAAATGCTTTTTCGTAGAAGACCTTTAGGAATGGGTGTCGGAGTGCAATAATACAATTTTCTGAAGAAAATATGAAGGATATGATAAATATTTTAGTAAAAAGTAAGAACGTTGTTTGTTTCTTGTCTTGAATTCTACACTTTGTAACACCGAGAAATTATCGACACCAACCGTACTGCCTTCATTTTCCCAGCATGCTAGCAGGCCTTCTAAAGGAAGGCAATGAAGAATGTCCATTGGATCTATCTAATAGGAAATGAGAAGGTCTTTATAAATGCCTTCTCAAAGAAGGCAGTCAAGAATGAGTATAGGATTTCTAAATGCTGATGATGCGAGGTGAGAATGTGCGCCGAATCTTTTTTCATGCGCGAAGAAGGCCTTCTGGAATGCCCATTTTCAGAAGGCATACAGGAATGTGTTTTGGATCCGAAGAGAAGGCATTTTAAAAGGCCTTCTAGGGGGAGGCCTTCCAAATTTTCCAGCTGGGTATGTATACCACACCCATCAATGACGCTTTATGACAGTTGTCACATATCCATAGGTATGTATCAATTTGAAAATATCGATTATCGAGCATCTTCGAAGTACGTATTTCTGTGTTTTCACAAATAACCACTTCAGTCATAAAATCGTACTTTTCAGGAGAACAAAAACAAATTATTTTCAAGATTGTGGATTCGGTAAAAAAGTTTTAGATTATTTTCTTCACTGACATCTTTATTATGTCTTTATAAGTGATTGTGTATAATTTTGGAAAGAAAAATCCTGGAGGATTACATTTCGTAGAAGGGTTGAAAAAACATAACATAATAACAGCACGTCATGTTTTTATGAAAATAAATGTTACCATAAACGTGACGTAAAAAGACACATTTATTATTTAATAAAAAAGGTTTTAATATTTTTTGCAGAAAAAGATTCTGCTACAATGTATCTATTTTCGTAAATATTCTTATATCTGCAAACTATTTTATTAAACATATAAGTTATTATATTGATAAATAGTTATGTTAGTTTTCCATGTTTCTGAGAAACAGAAGAATGTGGCCGCCGTGATGTGACAGGTAGCGTGCAAGTTTGTCATTAAAAAAAACAGGTATAAATTGTACAGACTATCTGAAATAACATTTCGTTCTTATATGCGAACATGATTTTACTGCATAAGTAATTTTAAATTGATTTCACGTATAGAGAAAATAATCTAGGGTGTTAAACTGTTCGATCAAGGCGGAACTGGCCCATTTTGAAAAATAAAGTGTTTTCTTGACATTCGTTTTACATTTTTCCTAGACTGAACTGGATATCTAAAACATATTGTTTGCTATGTATGAACATATTTTTAGATAAAACATTAGAATTTTAATAAAATAGGTTACATTATTTTAAAATCATACTAGTTACTAACAATTCTAAGAATTTACTTAAATAAGCAATTACGTTTCTAATCTTAATTTTCAGCTCCATTTTGCGTTTAAACCATTTTCCATCACAGTGGAAATGTGCTGAAATAATAAACCTACCAAACCAGAGAATGCACTCACGTCCTATAGACCAATTAGTTTGCTGGTCACTTTCTCTAAAATATTCGAAAGAATATTTCTTAGACGGCTATTACCACCATTTGAACAAAATAACATTATACCTGAACACCAATTGGAATTCAGGCATGAACATGGTACTCCTGAGCAGAGATACAAGCCGACCGATTTTTAGCCCGGAAACCGCCGCCGCACAGTGGTTCAGAATCAAAATCCATCGGCCAAAATTCAATAACTTTTGTTCTAGTAGACATTTTTGAGTTTTGTAAAAAAACAAAATTAGACAAGGACCCAAGGATTATTTTGAGATATTAATTAAAATATTAAAAATCGGGAAATCGGATATATTTTAGAAATCGGCCCAAAGTTGACTACTTTTCGTATTTTTCGATTTTACAGAAAATTAAAATTTTTATTTTCTGTGTTTACGTTAACATATTTTTACGTATTTCTTTATAATGTGAAGAAAATAATTTTTTTGTGTTACAGATTTCACGTTTTCAGATTTTGAAAATTGAAACAATGTAATTTCTTTTTTTGACTTTATCGAACTGTTTCTCTCATATTTTAAGAGATTTTACAATCAGATCATTTATAATTAGAAATTGTGGTTTCTTAGCTTTATTATGACGCCAAAACTATGTTTGTGCCAAATATAGTTTGTTTGTAACAAATATTTAAAAAATATGCTTTTTGAAAAATGTCTGAATTTGAACCAACACAACTTTTTTCCTTCAAAAGCCTTTAACGAAATATATACATATTTAGAAAGTTTGAAGGGTTCCCCGTTTTTTGTAGGGTAACTTTTGCCTGTACGAAATTATACCCTTGTAAGATAGGATACATTTAGTGTAAAAGTCAGATTTTTAGTTCCAAAACGCAATTTAGTCATTTTCGTTTCATTAAATTCTGAAAAGTAGGTACACAGATAAAAAGGTGGGTAAATTTCCTTTATCCTCATCCTAAATTTTATAACATATTCTTTGGAATTATATTATTGTCCAAAAAAGCAGTTGTGTGGGAATGGTATTATGGAACATTGGGTAATATCGGCTAAAGAATATTGAACTACTCATCTAAAAATAAAAGAAAAATTATTAAAAACCAATACAAAGTGTTCCTTCTCTTTTCCCTAAAATTGGCAAATAAATAGTAATAGGGGTGATCGAATGTTCTGTCATTTGTGCCGGCAAATCAACATAAAACCGCCGCCGCCGACCCATTATGGGTAGCACCGTCGCCGCCGATAATTCTGGGTCGGCTTGTATATCTCATGAGCAATGCCATCGTATCGTTGAATTTATAAAAGATACGCTGGATACGACTTGAAATCAACAATAGTGTAATACCTCAAGATAATTGTGTAAAATATTTAGACATTCGTATTGACAACACATATAACAAATAAGAAACAACGCCTTAACACCAAAACCAAGCGACTGTACTGGTTGCTGGGTCCAGATCAGAACTAACTACAGAAAACAAGATACTCATATACAAAACTATCCTTAAACATACGTGGACGTATGGTATCCAACTGTGGGGAACTGCCAACAATTCGAATTTAGATATACTTCAATGATATCAGTCGAAGACAATAAGATCCATCATTAAGGACCCTTGGTTCGTATCTAACAAAACCATTCACAATGACTTAAAGATTCCCACAGTGAAAAAACAAATAAAACGAATTACTGAAAATTACCTTCAAAGACTTAGTCATCAATGCTTGATGATACAAACGAAACAAGAAGATTGAAACGATATCACATCCTTGATCTCCCGTTTCATACATACTATATTACATAGTATATAATAATAAAAAATAAAAATGAAATAATTAATTTTAAAATTTGTTAAATATGTAAATACCTATTCTTATATAATCTTATATTGTTGTATTCAATGGAGTCCAATAAAATGTAATTGTTGTATTTGTTATTAAATTTGCTTATTGTCCTTAAATGGACAGATTGTAAATAAAAATTGATAAAAAGAATAATATCATATGGTTTAAATATTTGTTCTTTCTGAAAGATAAATATTTTGATTTTAACAGCGGACAAAGTGGACGCTATGGAGAATGATATTTCACATTAAACCAATTACTTAATGCTTAATAGAGTATTAATTTTAGAGAGTATTTATTAGCGAATTTAAATCCTCAGTTCATTATCTTACAGTTTCGAAAACGTATTTCATTATACCCTACACCACTTCGTGGACTAGGGTATTATAAGTTAGTTTCGCGCCAAATGTTTATCCGTCTGTCCGTCTGCTGGCCATCTAAGCTTGTTCGCACTCTACAGGTCGCAATTATTGTCCGATTGTAATGAAACTTGGCAGAAGTTATTTGTTCTGGCCAAGGACCATCGGTATTGAATTTGGAGGAAATCGGTTCAGATTTAGATATAGCCCCCATACAAATGTCGCTCCCGATTTGACATTTTCCGCTCTAGAAACCACATCTTGTGCCCGATTTTCTGTCAATTTGACACAACATCTTATAATCCAACTAGAAACACCTATGAAGAAATTGGGTAAGATCGGTTCAGATTTAGATATAGCCCCCATACAAATGTCGCTGCCGATTTGACATTTTCGGCTCTAGAAACCACATCTTGTACCCGATTTTCTTTAAATTTGGCACAACATCTTATAATCCAACTAGAAACACCTATGCTGAAAGTGGGTATGATCGGTTCAGATTTAGATATAGCCCCCATACAAATGTCGCTCCCGATTTGACTTTTTCCGCTCTAAAATCCACATATTGTACCCGATTTTCTTTAAAATTGGTACAACATCTTATAATTCAACTAGAAACACCTACGCTGAAAGTGGGTAAGATCGGTTCAGATTTAGATATAGCCTCCATACAAATGTCGCTCCCGATTTGACATTTTCCGCTCTAGAAACCACATCTTGTGCCCGATTTTCTGTCAATTTGACACAACATCTTATAATCCAACTAGAAACACCTATGAAGAAATTGGGTAAGATCGGTTCAGATTTAGATATAGCCCCCATACAAATGTCGCTGCCGATTTGACATTTTCGGCTCTAGAAACCACATCTTGTACCCGATTTTCTTTAAATTTGGCACAACATCTTATAATCCAACTAGAAACACCTATGCAGAAATTGGGTAAGATCGCTTCAGATTTAGAGATAGCCCCCATACAAATGTCGCTCCCGATTTGGCATTTTCCGCTCTAGAGACCACATCTTGTACCCGATTTTCTTTAAATTTGGCACAACATCTTATAATCCAACTAGAAACACCTATGCTGAAAGTGGGTATGATCGGTTCAGATTTAGATATAGCCCCCATACAAATGTCGCTCCCGATTTGACTTTTTCCGCTCTAAAATCCACATATTGTACCCGATTTTCTTTAAAATTGGCACAACATCTTATAATCCAACTAAAAACACCTATGGTGAAAGTGGGTAAGATCGGTTCAGATTTAGATATAGCCCTCATACAAATGTCGCTCCCGATTTCACTTTTTCCGCTCTAAAATCCACATATTGTACCCGATTTTCTTTAAAATTGGCACAACATCTTATAATCCAACTAAAAACACCTATGGTGAAAGTGGCTAAGATCGGTTCAGAATTAGATATAGCCCCAATACAAATGTCGCTCCGATTTGACTTTTTCCGCTCTAAAATCCAAATATTGTACCCGATTTTCTTTAAACTTGGCACAACATCTTATAATCCAACTAAAAACATCTATGTTGAAAGTGGGTAAGATCAGTTCAGATTTAGATATAGCCCCAATACAAATGTTGCTCCCAAATGTTTAAGAGATGTTGGCTATACTTTACATATTATATTTCACCTATAAACATACACGTGAGTCACATCGTTCCATGTTTCAATATACCACATACAGATGTCCTTTCCGATTTAACATTTTTTGTCAAACACATACATTTACAGGATGCAAAAATCCTTCCCGATTTCACTTTTTTACCGAAATGAATTGTAATGAGAATTGTTTGGGTGATGCCTATATGTCCATACTTTGGTATAACCCAAATGGGGCCCATTCTGATCTATTACAGCTCTAGAAACTACATCTTACATCGGATCTTCATCAAATTTTGCAGATCATGATATTTTTCAACCAGGAATAACTACCATGTTTTTTACCAGGCCCAGAATGTTGTTATAGACCACCTTTTAAAATGTCGGTTCTATTACTACTGTATAATTTGTATTTGTCTGTCGGATAATTAATCAATTACCATATTATTAACCATATTCGTTAAATATGACTAAAGATGAATTCATAGTAACTGTATAATTTGTATGAACTACATAAAATTGCTCCCATGAAATAAATGGGTTTAGTAATCAAAGCGAGGTACATACGCAGGGAGTGGTGTAGGGTATTATATAGTCGGCCCCGCCCGACTTTAGCCTTGCCTTACTTGTTTTTAAATACAACAATATTATTTGCGTTTTCAATATCAATACAGTTATAAAATAAGCACAGTAAGATGAAATCTTCCAATACCATTAAAAATGTCAAAAGGAGCCTTTTGCGTTGCGCCACCAAAGAAGGCTAGCGTAGATATTTTCAAAATTGGAAATGGAAAAAAATATATTAATAAAGCTATAATTTCCCCAATAACTTTCCTTTCCCTACGAAAAAACCTTCCAGACATCCGCCAACCGTTGGCTTTCTTTAGCTGTGATAATGCTAACAACTTTCTCACAAACGAAGGATAAAGCACCCAATATTTTGGGTGCTTTTATTTTCCTACGTTGTGTCAAATCGGTTCAGATTTAGATGTAGCTCCCATACAAATGTCGTTCACATTTTCACCGAATTGAAATGTAGTGGAATAGAAAGTGTAGAGTATCATATAGCCGACCTCGACCGACTTTAGCCTTTCCTTACTTGTTTTAGTTTTGTGTGTGTTTGATGTGTGCCATTAGTTTGCAGTCTGGCATTTTTGTTTTTGCTTTGTAGTTTTTATTTCCATTTGTTGGTTGAAAAGTAGTTGGCCTTATGGTTCAGCATGAAGGTGCTGGGTTCGATTCCCGGCCGGCGTTTATGCAAAAATTCAACATCAAAAAATTTTCATCATAATTTAGAATTTTCTCATCTGAAAATTTTCTGATTCGAAACAAAACTGGAAATAATACCCGGTCATGAAAACGACGGAAAAAAGAGAACACTAAATTCGATATTTATTAGGTTTATCATATTCCCATCTTTGTTTCTCTGATTGTTTATTTTATTTAATTCTCCGTAAATTTTTAAAAAATCATATAAAATTTTACAGAAGCAGTGAAATTAATATTCAATACTTCAGACATTACTTCAGAAGTCAGTCCAAAGTCGGTACGACGCGTCGAATTTCCCTTCAGAATTTGGTTCAGAAGTTGGGCAGACATCGATACGATGTATCGGCAAAAACATCAGATTTCCCTCATCCACGTCGGTCCGACTTCCATACGTTTTTCGTAACGATGCCAGCCCGACGTCGGATCCGAAATCGAAAGATTTTACCGACTGTCAATCCGATGTAAGACCGATTTCTGAACGTTTGGTGCTGGGTAGACTCAAAAAGTGATTCTAAGCATTTCCGTAGAATGAACGCTGGGTCTATCTCGCAAAATCGGATTGGATTCAAACTTTTACCACCATTTTCAATAGGCCTGCTCGATTGGGCTTACTAGCTTAATTTTTGTATGGAATTTACTCGCTTAACAAGAAAGTAGCTACTACTCTCTTAGTTGTGTTGCCAGATTTTTCCTTTTAATCCACTTAAGAAAAACCAATGTGTAGCAACGTTGCTACCTCATCAAGTCTCTTAATTGTAAGTTAGTAAGTCCAATAAAACAGCCATAATGTTTGGTTTTAGCAAACCAACACATGAAATGAAAACACAACAGAAAACAGTTCAAACTTGTTTAAAGATATGCAGTGTTTTATAGTTGTACATGTCATTCAGCGCATTGAGTGGCAGCAATGATCAAAACATGACAACATTTTCGGTTGCACACAATCACAGCAGCCATCAAAACAGCTAAAAACAGCAATAGGTTAGCTATAAAATGTGTAATTTTTCAGCCGAAGAAGTGAAAAAGATACTCATCTTGAAAATTGGAATCTTAACCAATGAATTTAACATGGTGTTGTCATAGGAGGTGTTAAATTGTTAAAATTATACAAAGCATTAAACATTCTCTATTTATAAAAATAATAATAAAAAAACGTTTTTTCCCCAGCCACGATTCCAACCCGAGACCTTCTGGGTGCAAAGCGGACGCCTTACCTCTGTGACCCCATACTAAAGATTCATTCCCATTCACTTGTGGAAATGATATTCGTAAAATGTTACGGGATATTAACTTTTTTGGAAGTTGCTTAAACGAACTTCCTCAAAAGCGGGAAAATGCACATTTGGATTTTGAGATGCGATTAAAATGTGTTTCCTATGGAAGTACTTCATTTTTTATTGGGTATTGTTAGCTTATTGTATTGGAGATTTTTTGGCTGAATTAAATGTACCTTTTCATGGTTTTTGCTAAGACGCTATCTTAGCTTAGACTTTTAAACACTTCAGAATTTTAATGAACTTATGGCAGTTATGTTAAACTAATCAAATTATCCGAACCTTCTGCAAAATCATTTTTTAAATAATTTACAAAACCTCTCGAATTCATCGCTACAAAATTCTTGGCGCGTTTAAAAAGGTTCAATGTTCATTGAAATATAACCTCTTATCTTTGAAACCTGTAATTAGTTTATATTCTGTCATGGAGTTTATATTTTGTCAATTCAAATGATCATATATGAAACTTAGCCGAAAAATGGTTCGATCATTACAAGTTATGTATGGAACCACTCAATGCGCCGATATATAGGGTCCGCCAAATAACTTTTTATTTTTTTGAAAATGCTATAAAAAAACTACTAAATATTTTCTCAAATTTCTTTTTTTATTTGAAAGTACAATCCTTCCGGTTAATAATGGAAAATAATTTCATTCAAATGGCTGCCTCGGGCACCCCACAAATAATAGTCCAACGGTTGAATAGTTGAAAAAAAAGTTAGATGGCGGACCCTATACATAAATAAAAATGTACACACAAAATTAAATTACATATTAGATATTTAATGGTCATATTTTCGTCGTAAAATTTCGTACGTAAAACATTTCTTATTTTCTTTAGTAGTTTAGCATTTTTGTTCAGATGCTTATAGAGTTAGAGAGCTGACCAAAGAGCATAAATATACAAGAGGGGAAATCTTGCTCTTTGTCTGTTGACTTGTAGAGAAGCCGAGCTATGTCACCGAACAGCAATAACAGTTGTTTCTGCAAAGTACAATTGTCTGTCGTTATTTTACTGTTTTTATAAGTTTTTGCTATGGAATTCAAATATATTTTAAAAATTTAGTAATCAACCAATTATATACATTTCATTTTCGTGTATAATTGTATATTCATTGTTTTTCTTATTTTTATATTTTGCTGTAAAAATCGAACATGGGGTTAACAGCAACATTCGCTCAAAAATTCATTAAATAAATAATTATTAAATAATATAAATGTAATAAATAAATAATAATATGAATGATAATTAGTTTAAAATAAAATGAATATCTCTTAAAAGTAAAAAAATATTATTTTTTTTTATTTTTTATAAGTTTTGAATGTAATACATCTAATTCGATCAAGTAATTTCTTCTTAAGAAGGAAATCTTTGTTTTTGGTAATGGAAAGGAGGAGAACCACACTCAACCATACACACATTTGACCATAAGTATTTTATTGTCCTGTGTAGAGACAACTCATCAGTGATCCTTCTGTCTGGATCAATCAATCGATCACTAATCAACAACACAAAAACTAATAATTAAAATAGGGACGGTCGCGCTGTGCCTAATGTTGAAACAAAAATTCATCTTCTTCGACACATGTTGTCTTTCGCCCGACCAGGTTTCGAACCTGGGTTGCACGTTCGTTGGGGCACATGAGATGAAAAGGGATGTAACAACTTCAACAAAACTCATCTCCATAGAATTTTCACCACTCATTGTTGTTGCGGGTCGTTATCTAATAAGTTCGCGGGGAAAAGCTGTATCGTGTTGTAAATACATCAGCCTACAGTATAAAGGTAATGAGAAAAGGTTTTAGGTAGAATAATGCTCTTCAAAACGCCTTGCAGTGAGGCTTTCGGGTGTATACATATAATACGCAGGTGTGATTTTCATATAACGTAGATATATAGTTGTATATATGACTTCATGTTAACGCAAGCACTCCATACAGAAGGATCACAGATGAGTTGTCAAATGTGTGTATGGTTGAGTGTGGTTCTCCTCCTTTCCATTACCAAAAACAAAGACTTCCGTCTTAGGAAAAAATTACTTGATCGAATTAGCTGAAATTCGAATGTATTACATTCAAAACTCATAGAAAATCAATCAATCACTAATCAACAACACAAAAACTAATAATTTTTTATTTTGTTATTGTTCGACTATTAGATCACACAAATAAAATACGAATATATCCTTTTTTAAATAAATAACAAAAAAGTAATTAAGAGGTCAACAATACATACAACTAACATAAGATTGAAAATATTTATGAACTTATATTTGCAATATTTTATACATAGAAAGAAACGACTATCGTTTGCTTTCCCGTCGCCTTGCGTTTTTCTAAGTAGGTTTTAGTGTCATGTAAGTATGTGTACATACAAGATTGCAAGTTTAAGCACACTTAACCCTTAAATACATAGCGTACCTTATATGGTACATATCTTTAATCATGTGCTATTATAGTAAGTAAAACTGAAATACCATTCGCCGGGCTTGCAACGTGCATTAGCTCATAATAAGCATTCGAAGCGGCCAATTGCAATTTTTGCCCGCATTTCAAAAGTGGCGTTTTATATTGAAATCAAAATTGATAATACTAATTATTCGTGCGGAAATAGTGAGCTTTGTTTTAGCTAATTATAATGAATCTTGAGCTAGCAGTTTATTCCAAATATGTATTGAAATCCTAGTTTACCACACGTGCTAAATCTTTCTGAGAAAATTATGAATTTCCCAAGAAAGTGAATGCTGAATTCGTGTTTAGAGAGCAAATTTACATTAGGGTAGCATAGTCTACATACTGGCACATGCATTTAAGGGTTAAGAAGGCTAGTTTTAGCTTGATCGACCACAACCAAACGTAGTCATTTGTCTGCAAATCACCTGAAAATACAATTTCGTATGCAATACATTTTAATGTCGGGTATACTTGTGCTCTTCTCTGTACTTTATCGACTCTGTACTTTAGGATGGGTTTTAAGATTTAGTTACGTCACCAGAATTCACGTAGGAGGGATATTCTTTTAGGGGACTATAGCCCCCATTTCTTTTTTGTTAAAAAGTAAAAATATATTTTTTTACCCGCGCGGATAATAGGGCTGTTTTTCTTTATTACTGGATAATAAGCTGCGATAAACAAAAAACTCAAAAAAATATTTTTAAATTTCCGACAAAAGCAATATCAATGTGTGTATGAAAACAAATATTGAAAAAATAATTTTATGTTAAAATTTTTGAACTTAACCTGGATAATTATCCAGTGTAAGTCAACTTTATGGTTATCGAGGCTAAGTCCAATAAAGTCAACACAAAATATTTTTTATATACAAATATTTCCATTGTAGTTGGCGATAATGTGAAAAAAAAAAAATTTATTTTAACAAAAAATTAAATTTTACTTAACGTTTTTGTTATAACAGCTTGTTATCCCGGCTTAAAGAAAAACAGCCCTAATATAACACTGTGCCCCTGTTCTGTTCAGTGCACTGAAAAGGGGTTTATGTAGTTTGTGTAAATGATACAGTTAAAGAAATCACTACCATTAACGAATGTTTCTACAACGATTTGAAACATGAATATATTTTGTATTTATTTATTCACACACATCTAAATGTTTGACAATTTACTTTTTAATAAAATGTTGGTAAATAAACAACAATGCAAAAATAACTTGGCAGCGACTGTAGCCCTTATTTGCAAAATTATAAAAACAACTTTAATTCAATCCAACCCTTTTTCACGTTCAATTTGAAAACTTAAAATAAGGTTTTTGTATGACAGAGACAAATAATACCAATTGTATTATACTAATTTAAAATTCTGAGGGGGGGCTAAAATGTTTCTGGAGGTGGTTTAGCCCCCCAGGACTACCCGTCCTACGCCAGTGGTCACCAGTATATACTACTACCACGAAGCAATAATGTTCCCGTTCAATCTTGAACGAATAAAAACATACATCCTAACAAGTAAGGAAAGGCTAAAGTCGGGCGGGGCCGACTATATGATACCCTACACCACTCCCTGCGTATGTACCTTGCTCTGATTACTAAACCCAGGTATTTCATGGGAGCAATTTTATGTAGTTCATATAAATTCATCTTTAGTCATATTTAACGAATATGGTTAATAATATGGTAATTGATCCAATTATCCGACAGACAAATACAAATTATACAGTAGTAATAGGATGAATCGGACCGACATATTAAAAGGGAGCCTACAACAACATTTTGGGCCTGGTCCAAAACATGGGCCTATATATATTTCTCATTCACGGTAGGTATTCCTAGTTGAAAAATATCATGATCTGCAAAATTGAAGATCCGATGTAAGATGTACTTTCTAGAGCTGTAATAGATCAGAATGCGCCCCATTTGGGTTATACCAAAGTATGGCATCTCCCAAACAAGGAAAGGAAAGGCTAAAGACGGACGGACTTTCTATCTCATTACAATTCAATTCGGTAAAAAAGCGAAATCGGGAAGGATTTTTGCATCCTGTAAATGTATGTGTTTGACAAAAAATGTTAAATCGGAAAGGACATTTGTATGGGAGAAAGAGAATTGAAACCTGGAACGATGTGATTGTTTATTGACGAAATATAATATATAAAGTTTGGCCAAAATCGGTTTAACATTCGAGAGCAACATTTGTATGAGGGCTATATCTAAATCTGAACCGATCTTACCCAATTTATGCATAGGTATTTCTCGTTGGATTATAAGATGTTGTACCAAATTTAAAGAAAATCGGGTACAATATGAGGATTTTAGAGCGGAAAAAGTGAAATCGGGAGCGACATTTGTATGGGGGCTATATCTAAATCTGAACCGATCTTACCCAATTTCTGCATAGGTGCTTCTAGATGGATTATAAGATGTTGTACCAAATTTAAAGAAAATCGGGTACAATATGTGGATTTTAGAGCGGAAAAAGTCGAATCGGGAGCGACATTTGTATGGGGGCTATATCTAAATCTGAACCGATCTAACTCACTTTCACCATAGGTGTTTCTAGTTCGATTATAATACGTTTTGCCAATTTTACAGAAAATCGGGTACAGTATGTGGTTTCTAAAGCGGAAAAAGTGAAATCGGAGCGACATTTGTATGGGGGCTATATCTAAATCTGAACCGATCTTACCCAATTTCTACATAGATGTTTCTAGTTGGATTATAAGATGTTGTACCAAATTTAAAGAAAATCGGGTACAATATGTGGATTTTAGAGCGGAAAAAGTCAAATCGGGAGCGACATTTGTATGGGGGCTTTATCTAAATCTGATCCGATCTAACCCAATTTCTGCATAGATGTTTCTAGTTGGATTATAAGATGTTGTACCAAATTTATAGAAAATCGGGTACAATATGTGGATTTTAGAGCGGAAAAAGTCAAATCGGGAGCGACATTTGTATGGGGGGCTATATCTAAATCTGATCCGATCTAACCCACTTTCACCATAGGTGTTTCTAGTTCGATTATAAAACGTTGTGCCAATTTTAAAGAAAATCGGGTAAAGTATGTGGTTTCTAAAGCGGAAAAAGTGAAATCGGAGCGACATTTGTATGGAGGCTATATCTAAATCTGAACCGATCTTACCCAATTTCTGCATAGGTGTTTCTAGTTGGATTCTAAGATGTTGTACCAAATTTAAAGAAAATCGGGTACAATATGTGGAGTTTAGAGCGGAAAAAGTCAAATCGGAAGCGACATTTGTATGGAGGCTATATCTAAATCTGATCCGATCTAACCCACTTTCACCATAGGTGTTTCTAGTTCGATTATAAAACGTTGTGCCAATTTTAAAGAAAATCGGGTACAGTATGTGGTTTCTAAAGCGGAAAAAGTGAAATCGGAGCGACATTTGAATGGAGGCTATATCTAAATCTGAACCGATCTTACCCAATTTCTGCATAGGTGTTTCTAGTTAGATTCTAAGATGTTGTACCAAATTTAAAGAAAATCGGGTACAATATGTGGAGTTTAGAGCGGAAAAAGTCAAATCGGAAGCGACATTTGTATGGAGGCTATATCTAAATCTGATCCGATCTAACCCACTTTCACCATAGGTGTTTCTAGTTCGATTATAAAACGTTGTGCCAATTTTAAAGAAAATCGGGTACAGTATGTGGTTTCTAAAGCGGAAAAAGTGAAATCGGAGCGACATTTGTATGGAGGCTATATCTAAATCTGAACCGATCTTACCCAATTTCTGCATAGGTGTTTCTAGTTGGATTATAAGATGTTGTACCAAATTTAAAGAAAATCGGGTACAATATGTGGAGTTTAGAGCGGAAAAAGTCAAATCGGAAGCGACATTTGTATGGGGGCTATATCTAAATCTGAACCGATTTCCTCCAATACCGGTGGTCCTTGGCCAGAAAAAATAACTTCTGCTAAGTTTCATGACAATCGGACAACAATTGCGACCTGTAGAGTGCGAACAAGCTTAGATGGACAGCAGACGGACAGACAGACATCGTTAAATCGACTCAGCTGGTGATTCTAAGCCGATCGGTATACTTAAAGGTGGGTCTAGCTCGATTATTTCTTGGTGTTACAAACATTTGGCGCGAAACTAACTTATAATACCCTATTCCACGAAGTGGTGTAGGGTATAAAAATCGTTGTTGATTTTACGGCAATGCTGTTAATTTTTTAATATCTACCTATCTATACATTTATCCATCTTTATACCAGGTCTGCTTAACATGTAGTTAGAGCTACACTCTGAAAAGCGATTTTAAAATTGCTATGGAAAAGTGTGTAAATTTAGTGTAAATTTAATATTTTTGTTGATGTATACGCATTGAGTGTGTAAAAAAGTGATTTAGACATTTATTGTTTAATATTACATTCATTTACTTTTACATATACACCATTTTTTAATTATAACTGTTTATTGTGTAAAATTAAACAAAATTTGTTCGCTTTTACATCATTTGTTGAATAGTACACAAGCATTGTTGAATTTTAAACACATCATGTTGAAAATTGCGACAATTGTGTTTAATTTTGAACACAAAAAGTAGTAAAGCAACCGACGCCAAATTAAACATTCAATGTATAATTTGAACACAGCAAGAGTTAATTTTTAAACATTTCAATGTTCAACAGATGTGTTGTTTAAATTTAGACATAAAAGGACTATAAGGGTAGACGACTATTTGCCTGCGTGTTTAATTTCGCGACTATAAATGTAGGCAACTAATTGCATACCATTAGCGATATTATACTAAAATTTTGTAGTGTGTGACCATCAGTTATAGCAGTCAGTGACTTCTAACCGATATACTTCAAATTCTTCTATCTGCAAAAAAACTCTTGTATAAAAGTTCGTTTTGATTACAAGAATACACAGGTAGACTGACTTGGTTAAATAGATTCAAATAGTGTTCGGTATAATCATAATTTCCTAGTGGAGATTAAATTGCTGAATCCCAACTTGAAAAAGAAAAAAGTCGGGCGGGGCTAACTGTTTCTACCCCATTACAATTCAATTCGGTAAAAAGTGAAATAGGGAATGATTTTTGTATGGGTCCTAGTCATGGACCATTGTTATATCGGGAGCGTCATTTGACGGGGGTTATAGTTGGATTATAAGATGTTGTGCCAAATTTAAAGAAAATCGGGTGAAATATGTGGTTTCTAAAGCGGAAAGACAAATCGGGAGCAACATTTGTATGTGGGCTATATTTAAATCTGAACATAGCTGGATAAAAATCGGGTAAAATATGTGGTAAAAGTCAAATCGGGAGCGATTTTTGTATGGGTGCTATATCTAAATCTGAACCGATTAGCTTCAAATTAAATAGCGTTCGTCATTGGCCCACAAAACTTGTGCCAATTTTTTTTGTTAAAATATGACAATAATTGTGATCTGTATTCTGCAACAATAGATGAACAGACGGACATTGCTAAATCAACTCAGAAAGTGATTCTAACTCGTTTCGTTTTGGGTGTTACAAACAAATGCACAAAGACATAATACCCTAGTGGAGGGTATAAAAAATATACACAAATATGCATTCTTCATAAACCAAAATGTAAAAGTTTTATGTAAAATTGGTTGTTTTTCGCCAGATTTATTTTTATTAGGCATGCTCGATATTTAAAATTTGTGTGAAATTGTTAGTTTATGAAGACAATTGTTATTCCCATTTTTTACTTGCCTGGTTTATGTAGATTTTCGAAAGATCGGTAGTACAAGTGTTTAGACAAATTTTATATTTATTTCTATATTACGTAGTATATATGGATTTGAATTAATGGAATGTTTGAATTAAACCGGATCTAATGTATTGTAATTATAATAATATAATAATTATAATAATAAAATATTTGTTGTCGTTGAAAATCTTTGAACGAGTCCTTGTCGAATGTTACTTTCAAACCCATTTTAAGTCTTGGCATGAAGAAAATATGTAGACACGACCGAAGGTGTTTTTTTGCGTCGAAGCCGAACTTCGGTCCAAATTCTAAACTTCGCTGAAGCCGAATGTTTTTCAAAACATTTAGTATATGCTAAAATTGTTTTATCTATCGAATACGATGACAGTTCAATAAGTAGACGTCCGAAAAGAGATGGATCCATTGGCAAGCGAATGTAAATGTAATTTTTAACAAATATCACAAGTATAAGAAACTAATAATTTATATTTTTCCCAAAATAAAAATGAATAAATATAGATTTCACGCAGCTATGAAAGTACTACTTTTCACGAAAACTTCTTGAATGAAATCAACTTGAAAAATTTTATGGTATATAAGATCTTTTGTTGTTTATGGTTTTAACATGGTCTCAACAGTAATTCCATTTCAGTGGGTATACAATATTATTCGGAACAGCTCCTTGATTAATGGCATGGTATAGATTAGGTATAACTTTTGAACGATTTAAAAATTATAGTACTTAAATTTTGGTTAAACGACAGTCCACAAGAAAGTGGCTTTTATTCACTTTACCACTACCAAACTCACGCAGTCACTAAAGATATCAAGGACACTACTAATGTTTCAAAAAAATATTTAATGTAATCATTTCAAAAATCAAAATAAGGGAAATAAAATTTAAAAAATATTACGCGGCTATAACATTTCACATCAATATTTTAAAAGTAATTGCCTTCAAAATAAGGTATAGTACATTGAAACCGGTCAAGTATTTCAGGAGTTGCATGCGATTGAATGAACACACCTTTTTGAAAAATTGTATTCTTTTCACAGTTAATTTGGTCATAACTCGTGAAATAAACTATTTGAAACTATATTCAAGCGAAAAAGGTATATTCGTCACAATGTTGGAGGTAATCTTTACATAAATTGAACTGACTTCAATAAAAAGAGAATATTTATTATCAACATCAACATTAGAATATTGAATCGAATCGAATTTTATTTATACGTAATCCCAAATATTCGGCTTCTGCTGATCAGCCTTTTTCGCCGAAAGTCGATTACAGGTTTGTGGCCGAAGGCCGAATCCGATTAATCGGTCGAACTCTAGTATATACCCTGAAGGAAGACTCCAAATCTCCACTTTTGTCGAATAGTTTTGCTGACTTTATCAATTAAGCGTCTTCACTTTTTCTTTGCCTTTGCTGGGTAGAGAAATGATTGACATGTGAGCTTCTTTTTTTATTAATAAAACATCTAATTTTTAGAAAATACATACAGCTGTTTCCTAGTTTGGAAATCTAATAAAAAGTTCCAAACGTGTTAATGACGTGTGTTATACTGTACTATTGAATCTCTGGTTCCAATGTCTCCTTGTGGTTGCATAAGAACCATCTAATCAATAGTTCTAAGAGCAATAGTAAATTCTCAACGAAAAGTACATGTCTGCAGGGATAATTGACTTGGGTATACATAATTGGTCAGTAGTACTGGTTACAATGTCAATTCGCAAAATAAGCGAAATGTAAGTGTTACTTTTTTCGAACTAGATATTAACCTTTTCTGGATAACAATATACTCGACCTGTGGAATACTGAGGACCATTGAAAAAATGATAATTTTATAAGAGAAATTGTTAGTTTTGATACAATATTAAACTCCATAAATTGTTATGGTCAAGATCTCAATGTAAACAAAGTGCCCCGTATGTGTTCTCAAAAGTTACGAAAATTTGTATGTCCTTTTACCACATGACTAACCAAAATGGATGGTTCGTAGCAGTGTCTTATAACCGAGTACGACTATTAGATTGTACTATAATATTTAGACGTTGTTGATACAACATCTGTAGACTTACCTTTCTCTTAACGAATTCCGAAAAATGATTTTGCAAACTACAATGCAATTGTCTTTCGCACAGTATTTCAAAAGGAAGTGTTTTTTATTAGTTGCACAAATGTTCACTTATTGCAACGATAACTGGAAGCGTGTTATTATTGTCACTGATCAAGATAAACACTTATGTTCAAAGCACTTCAGCAGACAGGAGCAAAATTCATGAATGTACTTTTGAATGGATGTTGCCGGTTAACAAATTATATGCGATGTCAACGTTAATGATTTTAATTAAGCCAAATGATTTAAACGAAATGCAAAGGAGAATTTTTATAGTTATTGAATGGAAGCACAGAACAGTGTTTTAAACTAGCGGACTAAATTGTACATAATATATGTGGTTTGTGTTTTTGTTATTAGCACACTTAACGTTTTCGTTTAAATATCGCTGATGTAGTGGTGGTGTTTTTGATTGTAACTAAGATTGCCCGTAATGCGACAAGTCCAGTGTTGACTCTTTCGAATACAGAAAGGATGTGACTCTGTTTTTGTTTTGGTTGTGACAGCGAACCTATAAACTTCGCGCTCGGCGACAAACTACCGCGAGTCTCGTGAGCGAATATTGAATTAGCGCGGCGAAAGGATTCTTTACTGAAAACAGGCAGGCACAGACTCACAGGCACACACACGAAAACGTACATAAATAGATGTATGTATATACAAGCATATTCCTGGTGGTGGATGACCGTTGTTGTTGTGGTTGTCTTCTACAATCGGTCACTTGTATTGACCGCTTCTTGTTATCGTGAGTTTTGCTGCAAACTACCCGCCGTTTTCGGTGACAGTCAAAAGTACAATGATTAACGGCGAAAATGGAATGTATGAATACCACGACACTGACGACGTCAAAGGCGTTTAATGTTCTGCTTACGCTAACGTCGAAGGAGAAAACGTGTAAGAAGAATACGGAAAAATACATGATATGAAGCAAGATTTTGCAACTATACACACTGTGCCCGCATACACTTTACACACTCTATTATCAGCGACATATTCTGCCCAAGCCGTTCCGCGCGACGCACACGTACACATTATCCACACACACATACATATTATTTTATATATACATATATGTATATATACAAGTACGTACATTTATTCAAATTATTATAGTTGACTTCATTCTGTCAACCAATTACCTCCATCCCATTTGCAGATGGAGCTTTTGTAACTTGGGCATTTTGGTGGATGACCCTACATTCGCCTAGGTTGTTTGATTTCGATTAAAGGAACTGTAAGACATCTCATGTACCTACATGCATATATGTTTTGATATACTTTTGTACATACTCACACAGTGTCCCTCGCGTATGAATGTAGCACATACACACACATCAACATGTGTATGTACATATATGTAGTCAGGAGTCATTTGACCATTTCCAAAGCCCGCCTAAATGCGTACATTGCCACTTTTTACAGAGTATTCACCAACAACAATATTACCTACTGTCACACACCATACCAAATATCGTAACACAACAAAGGCATTAATGCAAGACTCTGGCGTCCAAGAAAAGACCATACGAAGAAACTCATCACAAAACGAAGAAGTTGCCTAACACTACTGAACAGCTGCAAGAATTTGTTATTACATATAGCAATATACAAATGTTTCATATAAGATGTTGCATGTTGCGTGTTTTCAGTGCTATACTTCAAGGAGTATTTATTCAACATCATACATGTGCATCACACATGACTGTTGTTGTGTTGTCAAGGTGTCAATTTAAGTTGCGTATGACGCTATATCTCGTCATTACTCGTATAAGAATGCAAAATACGAAGTGAATGGCAGAGCGCTGAAGTAGTTCCATACAACAGTATTGACATGGACATTCGGCTTTTTGCGGAGGAAAGACTACATTCATAGTGGGACCGATTTAACAAAAAAATGATTTGATTTTTCTTCAAAGTTTGATATCAATCTGCAGTATTTTTTTTTGCCACCTCGCCGAATGTTGACCGAGTTATAAATTAATTATAATATAAAAAATATATTTTGTTGCATAATTGATTTACAGATTGCTGTCATATTAGTGATGCCCAAAATTAAAATCTTTTAAAAATATTTCAGATTATGATAATGTGGCCACATGCGGGCTACGTAAGGTTATCATCCATCCCGCTTTTCGCGAGATTATCCCGCTTTTTGATGACCAGTTCCTCTTAAATTTTTATCCTCCATAATTTTTTAATAAAAGTGCAGTTTTTTCGTTCTACATTATTAGTTGGTGTTCGACCAAATTTTGTAAACATTTGCTTTATTTTTTAAAGAAACATACAAGATTAATTAAAAACTATTAATGATTGATTCCATTTATATATACGGATTTTTTGTTATTTTTAGATTGCCATGAATGAATCTTGCGTTTCGAAAAGAATACACTTTGTATCCAATCGTTCCGCATTTTTTTTTTCTAAATGGAGCTACTTTTGATGCGCATATACTAATTATTTAAATCCACCTAATGTTCTTTGGATAGAAAAATACTAAGTGGATTTCTAAGATCACCGTACCTGACATACGAAGAGAAAAAAACAGAAAAAATAAATATTCTAAACACAGCTATATTAGTTTATAATACCAGAATCTTTTATTTCTATGTTTTTGGGTAGATTTTCTCGATCCCCCTTTTTTACTAACAAATCCAGCAAAATCCCTTATTTTGAATTCATATATCCCGTTATTTGCCCAAATAGAGGTGGTCACGTTAGGACTACGGCGTGAAAAAATCAGATAGGCAATGCACCTCGGTAACTACCGTTCATGACACCAGTGCACTATGGTCCCAAATCCATTTTTTTTGGCAGAAATTCAAAAAATTAAAATTGGAAAATGGTAAATGTGTATATATTTTCTTTATAGCAACACTCCAAGCAACCAAGAAAATATACTGGAGAAAATTGGGTGGCAACACCACAAGCCTGAATGGTTCTTAAACTTTGCGGTTCAAAAAAGTGGGATTAATTTTGATATAAAGCAGTTTTACAAATTAATTAAAATCAAGACTTAAAAAGAAAATAATAAAGTGACTATATTATGAAAATTGACGACAAGAGTTAGTAGTTGAAAAATTATATTTAACATTTTATGATTATGGTGGTCCTGTAAGTATTCATAGCTATTGTAATTTTGTGATTTGTAGAGAACATAATCTATAAATGTCGTGGACCAACAATTTTATGTATGACTCAACTTGACTCAAAGTGTACATGTGAAAGTGTTCGTCTGAGGTTGTAGTTTATGGTGGAATTAATACCTCGTTAGCATTTTTCGGCAAACTCCAAAAATTTTCATTTTAGTTTTGTGTAAAAGGTATTGAACGTACCTTTAAAATGACATACAACATCATTCACCTTTTTGTACACATGTAGACATTTTATCTTATTTCTTGAAATAATTATTGAAATTGCAGTGTCAAGTATAATATTTGTATGCTATATTTTGCTTTTGTAATAATGTTTAGAAAAACATATTTCGTCAAAATAAACAACTTTTCATTCTTTTAAGCTTTCATAAAATTTTGTTTTTGGTCACCCTGTACCAATACAGGGTGATAATTATGTTGGTTATATATTGAGTTTATATGGGAGGTGGTAGTGGGCGTGGTCCGATCGGCCCAATTTTATTTTTATTTTTTGCGTATGATATGTCTAGCAAATGTGCAAAATTACAAGATTGTATGTTTACTTTTCGACTTTATGCCATAAAAAATGGATTTGGGACCAGTGTGCAGTGGAAGAATGAAAAAAAGTTGTGTCCTACGTCGGAAGATTGAATCTTGCCATACGATTTTAAAATTTTAACTGTTGTCGTCCACTGATAGAAGCGTTCTGCATTCGTTTCTTTTATAGATGATGTTCTGCAAAAAGTTGTCATCTTGTAGATACTCCATTAACTAGTCATATACTTATCTATGTAACATATCGTATTAGTGGCGCTTAACACGTTTGTTCGATATACATATGTATTCTCGATAGATACCAGGTAAATGTATGTCAGATAGAGTATGTCAATAAATAAATTTAATTGAGCTTTGCTATTAATCAAAAAATTCAATTGTGTATTTTCGTAAATATTAAAAGTAACAATTTGTAGTACAAGAATTGACAAATAAATAATTGTCTTAACATTTTACATTGTTTGCCGCAACGTGTTAATTTAACAATAATACCTAATCTACAAAAAGTACTATTTCGAAAGTAGTCTAGAGCTAAATAAATGCTGTTTTAGTTCCTTGCAACATTCATCGTAGGGAAATTTGAATATAAGAGGTTTTGTAATGCACTTTCAAAACACCAAGAAGAAGGAGGTGGATAAATATGGGTTCCAGCACGAGCGGTCAATCCGCCATCGCAGAAGAAATGATGCTAAATTTCAAGATGTTTAATGCCTTCATCAGCATAAGAGTCGTCACATACTACATATATAAACGTATGTATGCGTGTTTATGAACTCCGTTTCACTGGAGGACATCCTCTGCAAGTCTATAATTTATTTGGGAAACATACATCAACATCATCGTCATAGCCATAACGACCGCCAGCACGGCAGGAGAATATTCCATTTCTTGTTGGCTCACTTGTTTTCTTGGCGTTAGTGATATGGACGACATCTTTCTGATTCTTTCTTGCATGTGTTGCCGTATGTTTTGTACTCTCGGTGGCGGTCAATACAGTTGGCATCCTTCCAAGTCTGCGTAATCGTTAGATGTCGATGTTAGGTGTGTTTGGGCTTCAACCATTGTACCTCATTCTTGGACATCGTTGATATTTTGTATGTATTTGTTTGTTTATATACATGTATGTTATATATAATATATATATATGTTTGTGTGTGTGCGTATCTGGAAAGGGACGTGTGTTTGTTGGCCGTTTGGTCAGATAGTCGGTGAACTATTCAGCAAGCATCTAAGATTCTGCTTTCCTACAGCGAAGCGCAGTTTCTCACGGCAACTTTTGCTACAGTAGAGTTTCCAAACAACAAACACTGGGTGAATTCAGCGTACTTGCATGTGGCTGTGGCTGTGGATGAGTAAGTTGGAATAGAAAAGGTATCGGGAAATTGTTATGCAAATAACCAGCAACGCTGCACTGCAAAGGGACCTCCAAGAACAGGACGAATTCACAACTTGCGAATACTCCATGACTACCTACCCAAATAACACATAATCAAGTATCTTTGTGCACAAAACCCATAGAAATACATACATACTACTCACATACGTACACATACATATGTATGAATATATGTTCTTGTACATCGTCTCAAACTGATTAGAAATAACTAAACAACAATAGAGGGATCTTGGGATGAATGTATGTAAATATACGTACGTACATACATATATTGTGTATGTACATACATACATTGTAAATATGTTTGTATACACACGTATCTGAACGGACATACGGATACATCAGTATATAAATGTAAAGATTGTGTGCGTGCGTTTGGACTGACGAAATTTGCGTGCGGGCAAAATTTGTTGGTCACTAAAGAAAAACATAAAGTGCGAGTGTTAGTAGTGTTACATACATATGTATGTTGTACATACACATTCGATGTGTCTACCCTGTGCCTTTTATACAAAAGGATGCTGTTCTAGGGTTCTTGGCCACTTGTATGACATTTATGCATAGTTGGAGTAGTGGACGATACAGCTCGTGCAAACGCAAGGATGTGATTTGGGGTGAGAGGGTGTTTGGTGGGTTGGTTGGTAAATCGGTTGGACAGCTGGTCCGACGTTATTGATGGCAGTGAAGTAGACTTGGTGGCTTGGTGTGGTTAGTGTTTTGGAGTATACATACTCGTACATAGTGTACAAGGGATGTGCGGAATAGTGTAGTTTAGGGTTTCTTGTACTGTGCGTGCGATGTGTTCTTTAATTTATTTATTTGTGTGTTTGCCAACGAAATGGTTGGGTCGTTGAGATTTGAATACTGTTTTTGGTAAACAAAACTTTCATATTTTCTTCCACTCCAACCTATTATATCTACTCATACACATTGAATTATATTCGCTGATGTTGCTTCTTCTTCCTTTACAAATGATACAAGGGCCCAGTAAGTAGTTGTATCTATCATGTAGCTAGGCCAGCAAGTTCGTTTGGTTTATCATTCCATGTAGGATCAAGTCAATATCCGTTGATGTGAAAAGAGTGCATCTCTCTTAAAGAAAAGGACTACAGCATATCGAGAATACATATGTGTATAAGTTTCTATTTACAAAATCCGCTGAAGCTCATATTCAATTGCAAAATTTCGTGTTTTGGGATGGACATGCTAAACATGGGATTCGACCCTCCCCTTTGTATCAAGTGAAATTTGTTATTGTAGTCATTAATATATTTCCAGGGTTTTCTAACATCACCCTTCGGAGAAAACAAAATTTGAAAAACTTATAATGTTTTAAAATGGCCCCAAGTAAAGAAAGGATAATTTTTGTTTCTGTCATATACCTATAAATATATAAACATTCATTCTATATATATATACATTCTATATATATATATATATATATATATACATATACACACATATATACATACGTACGTTTAAACCTTATGACCATAGGAATATACATATATAAGTACATATGTTGCTCTGATTCTATGTATGTATGTATAAAATGCCAACCTACACACTGACCACCAGGCAACCATTCAATTTAACCATGCCAAAAAGCAGACCAAACAAGAAACGAAATAAACGGACTTTCTTCAATGCGTTCAAGAATATTCCCATTTCTCCCTAGCAGCTACAGGGGCAACAAAACTAATCCTTGTACAATTTCTTTGCTTTTTCAACAACACACACATATTCTGCTCACAACCTACCTCATCTCGCCAACACTTTCTTCCCATGTACGGATAAAATGGAAACCAGCATCCTTTGTGTACAATTTCCTAATGGGGTATGCAAACGAAGCACGGCAATCCGTGTTGGTTTCAGAGATTCTACTAGGATGACGGGAACTGATGGGAAAGGTTGTATGGGGAGGGGAGTTTGGGTCGGACCGTCGTCATTTGGTGTACGCGAATACTTCCTTTATTTTGGGTAATTTTCCAAGTGTGAGGATTATATACCGTATGTATGATGATGATGATGACGGGTATGTTGGTGTGGGATGATTTGAGTAACTTTTATATGTAAATTTACGTTTTGTCGTTGTCTTGGACATGAAGCTGTTGGCCGATAAGTTTAGACTAGGTGGGAGAAAGGATCGTTGGGATGGCAGCAAACGATGTCCACGACAACCAAGATTTTGCAACAGCAGCCATCATGTGTGTCCTAGATCTTAGTGGGCACCACTCACACAACTAAACATGTCTATGCGTAAGTTAACATACATTCTTTTCGTTATGTTAAACAGAGATGGAAAATTCTCTACGCTACAGCCATCAACACCACCGCCACCAATGCCAACAGCAAATTTGTACTTTGGTCAGTACGACTGCAGCATGGGTATAAGTGTATGTGTTGTGTGTGTATAAATTGTGGAAGTAAGATGCAAAGCATTACTTGATCAGGTCAGAAACCAGAATGGTCTGGACTGTGCTTGGTGGCATAGTGGGTTGTGGACAAGTGGGCAGTGTACCCATACTAATGATATTCTTCTTCTTATAGTATGTATGTAGACGAATAACGGAAAGCCTGGATGTTCAAATGACTGGATGTTGCTGTTAAGGTGAAGCCGGCAGACTGTGTCTTGTTTGAGTTCATTTTGTTAGGTTATGGTTTCAGCAAGCGTCGTCTTCTCATCATTTGTGCATGTATTGGTGCTGTATGAGTTTAAGTTTTAGAAACGTCCTATCCTTGCCTTAGCGTTTTTCAGTTTTATGACCGTCGAGCGTACATTCCTAATATTTAACATCTCCAAACCCCTACTAGTTCACATTGTTGTTTTTGACTGTAGTCGACTTTGGTGTAATGTTTTTGTTATTATTCTCATGCCAACCACTCTTATTTCCTTCTCTGCTTCTGATTCTACTTCACATACTCGGTCCTTCTAATTATTTACGTTGTTTTGCGGAATGGAAGGAGTTATTCTAATGTCCTGTTGCGACTCGATGGACTTTCCTTCATTCGGCTTGGTCATCACCGTTTTTATATGTATGGATATATGTACATACATTGCCTGCTAGCTTTGCATACTGATTTTATCATTTCGTTGTTGTTTTTCTCTGTCTTGTGAATTTTGTTGTTTTTGTCTCCTGTACATACTCCTGCATATCTTTTCATAGATAAGTATCGCCGTCGTTTAGTAAATGCCCGTCTTACTACACATGCATACATACATATGTGTATGTTCGCAAGTTTTGAATCTTCTATGTATGTATATATTTGCCTGCTTTAATCATACTACTTCGTCCTGGAGGACACTAGTGTCCATCTAAATTTTGATTTAAAATTGATAAAAGAAGAAATAACCGAATACGCACAATTACATTGTCGCTTACATTCTGCGAGTCGAAGATAAAGGTATGTTTGCACTTATCTGCCCAAAACCATTACTTATGTGATAATATGTAAGTCTGTCTATATATATATATATATATATATATATATATATATATATATATATATATATATATATATGTGTGTGTGTGTGTGTGTCTTGCCTTCTTTCTTTGATGCTAATAATCTTTTTGCTTAATTCACATATTTTACATGACAACGACAGGATGTTATTTTCTTTGGCGTGTCATCTAAAAACAACAAGGTGAGGTACATGGACACCAACTTGTGTAGAAAAATATGTGTGTGTATGTATAAAGAAATATTTTCAAACTCACGCCAATATACCTACCTACCATTCGACAATGGATATTCATTTGTATAGTCTTGACTTCGGTTTGCACCTAATACATATCCATACATTGGCGGACGTACATATGTATATGTATGCGATTGACGTAGTGTTAACACCTGCCACAAAATTTGGGAAACCTCAAAAACAATCGAGCATTCAGGTATAGGTAAAGTGTGCATTGTCGGTATAAAGTTCTTAAATTTTTTGAAATTAAATCCACCAAGTTCTACGAATATGTATATTTTCACCTGAAATTCAAAAAGACGTTGCAACAAATCTTATAAATCGAGTTGCTTTATCGATTTCGATATATTTGTCTAAAATACACAATATCACAAAATTGATTTTTTTTTCATCTAAAGTTAATGCATTTATTTAAGCAAATCAATAATATCTTATTTGTGGCACCGACAATTACATTTATATTTTTATGCTAGCTACACACTAAAAAATTTACGTGTAATTTAGCTACCATAACTTCGTAGTCGCGAAATTAAACACACAAGTAAAATTAAATCTGAAATAAAGAAGGTTATCTTAGGATATTAAGAGAAAATTTGAAGTGTCCAAATCAGCTTCAAATTTTATCAGGTCTTTAATCCGAAACACAAAACTCGTTTAGTCCAGGAGTAGCTCCTTTATAACTGTCCAAAAGTGCTCCATCCTATTCCCCAATCCCAATCCCAATGAACCTAGCGAAAATTTGTGGGATGAATTCGCCGCCACTCAATAACCTCCACATCCGATTACATGAAGAATGGGAAATAATACGAACTTCCTGTACCAGAAAAATCGTGGAAAATATGTTAGAACGTGTAAAAGGCGTTATTAATTATCCCTTTTAAGAAAAACCTAATATTAATGACGCTATGATTTTTGATGTGAATAAAGTAATGCGTTGTTTTTTTATTATTTATAATCAGTTAATGATTATTTTTACGCAGATTTTGAAGCTTATCTAATGGTGAATGAACCAATGTCGAATATTAATGAGACTCACTGTTAAAGAAGTTGTTTGACACAATCGTTTATACAAAAACGAACAATTCAAAACAAAACTGAAAACATTTTCATGAACGAATTGTGAGTGTCAAAATACTACTTAGATTTGAATATTATAGAAATACACAGTAGTTCTAGAACAAGTTACAACATTTCCCCAGTCTTATATGGACCATATCTCTGGATCTTTTTCTTAACTCGGTTGGAACGTCGTAAATTGCTCTCAGGAATATCTGGTAAGCTTGGCTGTTGACTGATTTCGAAGTTGTGAATTTACTACGCTTGTATTAATTGTTGCCTGAGGAGACGAAAGACTATAGTCATGGTGTGTATTAATTGACGATGGTGGTAGTTTTGACCCATTAGGCCTGTTCGATTGGGCTTTCTAGCTTAAGATTAAGAGTCTTGATAAGGCGGCAACATTGATTATGTTAGATGAGGATGTTGGATTTTCCGGAATGTTAATATCAATATCAACATTTTGCGTTATGTCGGTTGACGCTGTTGAGCTTTCCGGAATATTTATGTCAAGTTCATTTTCGTTATAGGTGCGTCTTTCAGGTCTAGGTCTGGTATTCAACTGATTGTGATTCCTTCTTATAAATCCAAAACTTGTTTGAACAGTACGTAAATAGTTCAACAAAATTCATTGACTATGCATTTAATCCATTTTCCCCACTTGCGAAATTTCCTGCGTATACTTAATCATTAAGTTTAAACTTTGTTTTATTGTTAGCCTTGAATCGTTTAGAGGAGATAATGCAGATATAATTGTTCGTCTATATAAGTGTTCTGATGGCGATTTACCTGATTGTGTATTCAGAGTAGATCTATACGAAATTAGAAACTTGAAAAGTGTTATATTTCTTTCAGGATCATCTTCTTTTCCTTCCTTCAATGTTCGAACTGTTCGTTAAGCCAAACAATTTTAAGCTGGATGAAATGGGGCACTTGTGACATGCTGTATGGAATTGAGTCTAGAAAAGCCCCATATTTCAGTTTTTACATCACATTTAACCCACTGAGAACCAGTAGTAAGAAAAATATTGTCGGCCCTTAATGGGTTAGGAAGTTCTAAAAATTGCAATTGGTGATCAATACCTCTTCAACGATCCAACAAAAGCATAAATCAAACCAAAAATGTGGAAGTTATTGCGGTTTTTATGAAAATGCATCAAAAATTGCACTTAAATAGTACAAATCTACTCTTTATTGCAAGTTTTTAATATGATTTGATAAGGCTCGGGTCGGATTTTAATTTCTAGCGGTTTTTCCGCAATACCATTATCATCGTGAATTTTATTCAAGAAAAACCTGAACGGACAATGATAAAAGGGAAATATTTTGGGAGAACACAAAACAAACCAATCTTTCATTTTAGTCGGGAACATCGACAACATTTTTTCCTTCCTCACAAAAGAAGCCACTCTAATGTATATATATATACCGGGTCGTGGTAAAAATCTAAGACTATCTAGCCATGTCCGTCTGTCTATCCGTCTGTATGTTGAAACCACGATAGCTTCCGAAAGAAATGAGCTAGAAGGTTCAAATTTTCCCTAAATGTGTCTTATGGTTGCAGATCGGTTGGGATTGAAAGTGGGCGAAATCGGCCCACTTTCAATCCCCTGATAAGGACTGATAATACCCCTAATATTTAAAGTATTTAAGAATGTTTTTCATTATGTCAGCTTATATTTGCTTGATATTGGGAATGCGCTTTCCCCTTATAACAAAAACGTGCACCGTAGTGATTCTTATTCGTAGGGGGCAAAAAGAAATGAAAGAAAATGGTACCTATCAAACGACAGCAGCTAGTAGCACGGTGTGTACATTCATCTAATTGAGTAGATACATATTATAAATGTATTTTTTCCAAATTCGTACTTTTAAGGGGTAAAATGGAAATAAAGGGATACAAATGTTTTTTTTCGATTTTTCAAAAATCTTACATTTTGGGGATAAAATGGAAAAATGGGATAAAAATAGTACCCACCAAATGACCGCAGATAGAATCATGAAATTGACTTGAAATATTATTTCGATATACATATATAGTATTAAGGTAACGCCTTGCGTGGTTTGAAATAATAAAAATATTATATTAATTTATAAATTAATTAATAATTATAAATTATGTTTTCAATATTAGTATTTGTTTTGGTTTAGTTATATTACAAAAATTGATATTTGCCTGTAATATTACTGCACTTCTACGAAAATCGACAGTCTCTGTGGAATGCCCGGCCGAACTTAACACCGTTTTTACTTATTTTTAATTTCTGCTTTATATATACTTGAAATTTGTTGCGTCCATTCCTCTTGTAGCGTAAAAGCATCAAAAAGTAAATACACGCTTTAGCGGCCGAAATAGGATAAAAATGGTACCAATTGGAATGTTCATCTCTCTAATTGCATAGATACGTAAAACAGAGGGATTTTTCAAAATTCGTACTTTAATGGATACAATTGGAAAAGAGAGATAAAAATTGTACATAGCAAACCGCTGTAGTTGAAATCATGAAATTCGGTGTGCTATAATAATGAAATTCGGTGTGTACACTTTTCTAACTGCGGTGACGTGAATAATAAAGAGATCTTTCGATATTCTTAGCATCAGGATCTAAATGGAATCAAATTTGGCTACAATCAAACGGTTGTAGCTATAACCATGATATTCAGTATTTGCACTCGCCTATGTTCATAGATGCGAAAAAGAAGAGGTAAATTTTTTCTAAATTCGTACTTTTAGAGGTCAAAATGAAAAAAGGAATGAAACTGGTACCAAGCAAACGACTGTATTTAAAATCATGAAATTAGGTGTGCAACTTTTCCTATCAAGATTGTACAGATATTTAGGCTGTAGATGGAATGAAAAAAATTCGAATGAGGAAAATCGGGCTGGAGGGAAATTGTTTCTACCTAATAATTTCAGATAATTCGCATTTATAAAAAACAACAAAAATGTGAATAGTATATGAACTATTAAATGATAAAAAGTATATGCATAATTAAGAGAACGTTAGTGGTATTCATTATAGTGGACAAATAAACAATATTTATTTGTTGCCAGGTGCGAAAACCATCAAAGCGGGAATATGCGACATACAGTTGACCGTGTGAAACACATTCAATCTCCAGATTGAGGTCACAAACACTCAATGTGATTTATTGATTGTCATGGCGAATGCATATCGGTTGGAATCATTGGAATTCTCGGAATGAGAACTTCCTTAGAACTTTTATTTTAGTATTATTGCGTTAATCACATTGCTCATAAGTTGTGTGACCGCTAAACGCGTTCCCTTGCATAATTTTGGTTGATTGATATTGCAAATCATAATGACAACTGAAACAACCTTAAATTGTAAATTGTGCGGTGGCATCCAGGCACATCTAATGAATTCAAAAACTCAGTTGGATAGTTGCTTGTTTCGCCTTCGTTTGTTACACAGTCGATAGATTTGAAGGAATGCAGTGAACCAACGATTTGATTTTGAATTGTTCCTTGTTCTTAGCCAATTGTTCGAACCAATTGGCTTAATGCGTTTGTGTCGCGTTCACGCTGCAATTCTAGTTCGAAAGGGTCGTATGGTCGACGATCTGGCAATGGCATTGCTAACCTGACAAACAAATTGCTGCACATGAGGTAACACATTCTATCAAATCCAAAGCCTGGTTGTACATCTCTTCATTCATCTCAATATGGGGATTCTCTGAATGGACACGAAATCGATGCAAAATGTCTTCTGACATATCATCCTTGTACTTGTCCAACAATTCACGTGGATTTGATGGAAAACATGTGGTAATAATGATCGCAAATAATATGCGTATTTTATTTGGGAATGCAGAAACAGTTGTTTCAGTGATTGTTGTATCCAAATGCGTATAGTCTTCAAGCAAATTGATCTGCAGACACGCAGCACGAAATGTTGGCAACACTACACCATGGATATTTTGAAGTGACTTGCGACTCATCAATCATTCATCATTCTTTGGATGAACTGTATAAATACGGCCAAGAGCTTCAGAAGAACGCAAATCTGAATGACCAGGAACTACATCGCCTTGCTTTCGACGTTGAAACTTTCGAGAAGAGACTGGTCAATGTTGTCGCTGGTGGGTTTTGAATACGTTGAGCAGCATTTGCTGTAACAGCAGCCTTTTTCTGCTGAAAAAGAGAAAGCAGACTTGCTGCTCTAATAGCAGGAGGCCGTTTATGTTTTTAGCAGACTTTTTCCTGCTGTTACAGTAAACAATTGTAGCTATTTCTGCTATTAAATAGAAGCATAATATTTGCCAAAACAGCAAATATATTGTTACAACAAACATTTTTTAGCGAATTACGTAGCCTAACCCCTTTTTTACAAATAAACACATATTAAAATTTTATTTTCGTTTAGTTTTTTTACAGTATAAATTATAATTATTTGACATTAATTGAATTGTACATACCTATTACTCGGCTAAATACAAAAAATAATGTCAAATTAGTGCTAAACTTACATTCGGAAAGAACTAATAAAAACTAAAAATTGATGGAATATACACTGGTCAAGTAGTGCCTTTAGGCGCCGTTTTGAATTGAATAAGCTCTACTTTAAAACGATTTGTCCAGATTCGTCCACACACCAAGTTTTTATTATCCACTGTATGTATTATTTTTTGCATCTGTACTAACTTCGTATACGTCTCCGCTAGAAGGTGATTAACAACGGCTGGCTGCTCTCACGGGAGCGTCAAGTAGTGCCTTTAGGGGCTGTTTTGAATTGAATAAGCTCTACTTTAAAACGGCTTGTCCAGATTCGTCCACACACCACAAATTTTACTTGTTTTTATTATCCACTGTATGTGTTAATTTTTGTATTGGTACTAACTTCGTATACGTCTCCGCTGGAAGGTTGATTAACAACGCCTAGTTGTACAGTGTTTACAGAGTACTTTGAAAAATTTAGAATACTTGGTAAATATGCTGCGTTGACCGAATAAAGGAAACATTTGATTAGATGCATGTAATTTGTTCAATGAAATGTACCTTTAGATATTTTTCGTATTGCTTCACAATAGGTAAAATTGTTTATGGTAGTAAAATAAATATTTACAACAAATTTAATGAACAACATTGTCTAACACATACAAATACTTATCTTGTAATTTAATAGGAAGCCTTCGTTTATTTTGGCAGCTACTTCACCTTATATTTGAACTAGAAACATTTTCGGATTTATATATGTAGCTCCCATAAAAATGTGTCTCCCGATTTGACTTTTTATGCTCTAGAACATATAATTCAACCGAGTTTGATCAAATGTGGCATTATATTGCAACTAGAAACATCGGTGGTGAAAGTGGGTCGGATCGGTCCAGATTTATATATAGCTTCCATAAAAATTTCGCTCAAAATTTGACTTACTGCTATCGAGCCATATATTTTGACAGATTTTCTTCAAATTTGGCACAACACCTTATATTTGAACTAGGAACATCTGTGGTGAAAATGGTTTAGATTTATATGTAGCTCCCAAAAAATATTACCTTTTCTGCTCTAATAACTAGAAACATCTATGATCTAAAACGGGTCAAATCGGTTCAGATTTATATATAGGTTTCATACAAATGTCGCCGATTTTACTTTTTCCGCTCTAGAAAAGACATATTGTAACAGATTTTGATCAGAACAAATTATATTTCACCTGGAAATATACATTGTGAAAGAGGGTATCATCGGTCCATGATCCTCACATAATTGTATTAAAATGGCCTTGAAAGTGAAGAGTATCATATAGTCGGCCCCGCTCGACTTTAGCCATTCCTTACTTGTTTTTTTTTTTTACTTTTTAATAGCTTCTAATAGGGTGTGCGATGCGTGACGTCGATAGCTTTGTTATAATATTTTTTGTTATAATATTTTTATGCTTAAAAATTCTAATTTCTAATTCCGTAATCGACTTCTGGATATATTAGGCCTGTTCGATTGGCTTAATTTTTGTATGGTATTTAATCGCTTAACAATAAAGTAGCTTACTACTTTACTTACTACTTTTACTTACTTTTGTTAATCCATTTAAGAAAAACCAATATGTAGCAACGTTGCCACCTTACCAAGTCTCTTAATTCTAAGCTAGTAAGCTCAATCGAACAGGACATTTAATTATATGAGGGTTAGACATTTGGACAAAAACGTATTAGACAAAATGCGAGATAATGTGTTTCACATACTCTGGTGTAGAACCACAAATTTTGTGCAAAACGACGTCTTGTTTCTACTGAATTCATAAATTGTACGTGCTCCATTACCATTGCAACAAGAAGTTTGAGTCTGCTAATCATTTTTGGACGAATGGAGTTGATTTAATTCCTAAACATGCTCTTTCTGATGATTTAAATTTTATATCTCAGTTTGGATAATTTTCAAGGAGACTGCTCAGAGATTTCACTCCAAAATTATTTGTCATTCTTTGCCACAGTTATAGTTATTTCGTTCCAAACATTACAACTTTTAAAACGGGAATGCTGCATTTTGCATTTGCATTTTGCTTATATATTACTGCATTTATATTATTTATATCAGATATGATATGTTCCATTATTTATGCTGCAGTTCCAGACTTCCAGACTATATAATGTATGTATGCCTAATGAATATATGTATAGCTAAATTAGTTACACTAACTGAACGCTTACCCCGATTGTTACCGCTAAATTCAGATTATTTTGTCATTGTAAAGGACTCGGAGTAAAACATTTCGAGGGCTATCAGAAATTTCGAAGATATAGTCTATCATACCATGGTCTATCTACATTGTTTTCTAACCTATTGGATTAATATAGGTATCATCGGAAAGATTTTAGAGAAATGGAATACCTATTAAACGCATTCATCAACACACTGTGAGCCAGCTGAATATATTAACCATACTTTTTAAAAAAAATCTAATGAATTTCATTATTTTACTTGTCTCGGGCTAATAAAAATATAAGAATCGGCGCCATTTTAATATCTTGTAATTTTAATTAACAGAAACATTTTTCAGCATCCTGCAAAATTTTAAGCAGCGTGGCTGCTGAAGCAAAAATGCAGATAATTTGCTGTTATATCAGAAAAAGTGTATGCTGATAGGCAAACAATGTCTGCTGACTTTTTTCTAAGTGTACATACATTGGTAGTAAGCGCGCGAACAAAGTCAAATTAAATAATTTTTCGTGGAATGAAAACTTAGGGAATATTTATATATTTTTCAAATACATACATATATACTTTTTAACCACAGTTAATTCACTACGTTTTTACTCCCTATAATTAAAGTTAAAGTAATGTTTGGAGCTAATTCAAAGAACCATTTTTTAGAATTTTAAAATTTTCCATTCAAAATAAAAGTCACAGATATATTTAACATTCCATCCGCCAACACAGTACATTGCATTTATATGGAACACGCCCTTAGTGTTAGTTCAATTAAAAAAGTACGTGATATATGCTTTGCTTTCTACTTTAATTTTATGTGTCCGATTTTTATTAACTTATTTTGCCTTAAACTATAGGATGTTTCATACAGATTCAATATTTTTCCTTCATGAGCGTGCGTGAACGTGAGTCAAAAATCACTCATGCGCCCATCTCTACTCGGTACCAATCCAACTTAGAAAACACGCACGTTTATATACATATGTTGTTATTAACGCCTTTCGCAAGGAAATGCTGTTCTAGGTGGAGCACATGGATAGGTAGACTTACAGAAACTTTTGGAGGAAGATACGGCTAAAGATTTACCCTCGAAGGTTCCAAATATTTTGACATCGCTTGTCGATTTTCAGCAATTAGTTGACCAAGAAATTGCTGATTCTGAATTCCAATTTCTGCATTTGTTGAAACATCTGTGATAAATCCATTGTGTGAATTTAAAATTTCCTTGTCGCCAAATGAAATGGCTTAAAAGAATATGTTTGACAAAACCTTTTCTACAAAATTTAACAAAACTGAAAACATTTTCATGAACGAATTATGTGTGTCAAAATACATTGTAAATACTACATAGATTTGAATATTATAGAAAAAGACAGTAGTTTTTGAACAAGTTACAACAAAACTTTTTTGTCTAAATTTAACATCAATGTGTAAAACTAAAAATTGAAATGTTTAAAACTCAGCTCTTGATATTTTGAAATTTAAACATTGGATGTATAATTTTACACATCTGATGTTTAATTTTAGACATAAAAGATTAAATTTGAGTGTATTATAAATTTTAGTGTAATATTAAACATTTCAATGTTGAAAATTCGGCATATAAAATATGTAAATTGAAACATAGAATGATTATTACTACATCATTGAAAGTGTAAATTTACTTTAATTGCATTTCGAAACTTAATCGCATGATATCTTCAAATTTAAAAGTATAAATCGATTTTGTTTGTTTATATTATATATGTTTGTTCTTTTAAGTTATATAACAAACAAATTGGATTTACTTTTAAAACTGAACTGAAGTACGTAAATGATCAAAACTGAAACGGTGCATCATGAATCCATCCATTGTCTAAAATGAAGAAGGATGTTATAGAATCACAAAATAATATTTTATTATGATTGAAAAAATACATTATAATATGTATATTAAATAAAAAGTTAATAATAATTCAATAAGTAATAAAAATAATAATTCAAACATGCAAATAAAATATACACTATGCCACAAAAGTCTTTAAACGACATATTAGTCTTTATTTATTTTTGTTTTCTGGAGACTGCGGATTATTGCCCAACTTCGTTGTAACAATACACATATAATAAAACCCCACCCTATCCACATACAAAGAATGCAAAGAAGGCATTTGTCGTGCCTGAACAACACAACAGCAATTCTTATTTTATCCATAATTTACAATCGCTTGCAGACTTTCGTGGCATTATATTTATTCTTATATTTGTATTAGTCCGAGACAAATGCTAATGAAATGCATTAGATTTTATCTAAAAAGCATGGTTAATATATTCAACTGACTCATAGTGGGTTGATGAATCCTTTTAATAGTCTTTAATAGTCACTTTTCGTGGGATTATCCAACTTTTTGATGTCCAATCCCGCTTAAATTTTTCATCCCGCTATTTAAAAATTATTCTTTGAAATGATTGATTTGGACAAAACTAATAAGTGATAAAGTCCAAAAATCTAGTCATCAAAATACTATATTATTGAGCATTTTGAAAGGCCATATTTTGGGACTGACTTCTTATTTGCTAAATTTATTCAAGATGTTGAAAATTGAAAGTGTGAAGTTTGTAAACTCCTGCACATTAAAAATCTTTAAAGTAAATCAAAAAATAAACCCAGCTTATTTTCAAATAGCTGGGTTTATTACATATATTAATATAACCGATTTTCCCGCTTTTTGACCAAATAGATGGTCACGTTACTGATGATACCCATATTGACCCGATAGGTTAGAAAACATGGTATGATAGACTATATCTTCGAAATTTTTAATAGCCATCAAAATATTTTGCTCCGAGTGCTTTACAATGACAAAATAATCTAAGTGTCACCATTATGCATACACACATTATATTGTCTGGAACTGCATGTCTCTGATAGAATAAAATTGACATGCCCTTAAAGTAATAAATAAATAGTTATAAGGCCGTTTTAAAATGAACTTGTAATGTTTGGTACAAAATAACTATACGGCTAATAATTTTGGAGTGAAATCTCTAGCAGAAAAGTAGAGAAATAAGCAGTCTCCTTGAAAATTATCTAACCTGGAGAAAAACCATGTTGAAATGCATATAAAATATAAATCATAACAAAGAGCATGTTAAGGATCTAAATCAACTCCATTCGTCCAAAAAAGATTAGCAGACTCAAACTATTCTAAGGCGATAAATGATTGTTTTTATACCCTTCACCTCCAGAATGGGGGTATACTAACTTTGTCATTCCGTTTGTAACACCTGGAAATATCGACCTGATACCGTATAAAGTATATATATTCTTGATCGTCATAAAATTCTAAGACGAGCTAGCCTTTTCCTGTTGAAAGCTCGGTAGCTTCTAAACGAAAGGAGCTGGGACGTCCAAATTTTCCATAAATGCGTCTTATAGTCGTGATCGGTGGGGATTGCAATTGGGCGAAATCGGCCCAAAGGGAAATTTTTCCCTCACAAGGACTGAAAATACCCATAACAACATTTTAGAGTATTTAATCATGTCTGCTTATATTTACTTGATATTGGGTATACGCACTCCCCTTATAGCAGAAACGGGCACCATAACGTTATTCGTATTCTTAGGTAGTGAAAAGGGCTAAGAAGGAATAAAAATGGTACCTATCAAACGACAAAAGCTAGAAACAGGAAATTCGGTGCGTATATTCCACTAGTTGAGTAGATACCTAATATAAAAGAATTCTTCCAAAATGGTACTTTTAAAGGGTAAAATGGGAATAGAGGGATACAAATGGAACCGACTAAACGACAGCACCTAAAATAATGAAATTCGGTGTATATATTCCTCTGATTGCGTAGACATGCAAAATTAATGGATTTTTCAAACTTTTTGGGGTTAATATGGAAAAGGAGGTAAAAATTGTACCAACCAAATGATCGTAGATTCATGAAATTCGGAGTATACATTCCTCTTATTGCGTAGACACGAAGATTTAAAAGGTTTTCCCAAATTCATACTTTCAAGGGATACAATGGAGAAAATGTGATAGAAATGGTACCAACCAAATGGCCGAAGCTAGAATCATGGAATTCGGAGTATACATTCCTCTGTCTGCGTAGAAAAGAAAAAAAGTTTATTTTCCAAACTCGTGCTTTCAAGGGATACAATGGGTACATATGGGTAAAAATAGTACCAACTGAACGACTACAGCCTGAATGGTGAAATTCTGTGTGTACATCCCTCTAATTGCGTAGACACGTAAAATATAGAGTCGTACTCTTAAGGGGGTAAAATAAGAAAAAGGGGATAAAAATGGTACCAACCAAATGGTCGCAGATATACTCATGGAATTCGGTGTATACATTCCTCTGACTGCATAGACACGCAAAATAAAAAGTTTTTTCCAAATTCGTAATTTTTACTTCTACGGCAAAAATTGGATGAATCATGAAGTTAGTTATTTTGCACTATGCACGTGAGATAATGGGTTTTCAAAATGTGTACTTTTGGAATTAAAATAGATTAGAAATACAACCGACTGTAGCAAAAAGCTTATGGTATTTAAGCTTTTTAGAAAATATAAATATAAGTATATTTATTTTTTGCATTGACTTTAGATATTATTTCGATATATATAGTGTGAACGTACTGGTATCCGTGCCTTATATGCGTGGTTTGAAATAATAATAATATTATATTTATTTATAAAATAATTTTACCAATATTTGTATTTGTTTTGGTTTGGTTTGGCTATATCGAAAAATTTACATTTTCCTGCAATATTACTGCACTTCTATGAAAATTGACAGTTCTGTGGAATGCAATACATGGTGGAGGTTTTTAATTGTTATTTTTCGTGTCTATGCAGTCAGACCACTTTTATCCCCATTTCTCTTAGCTTAAATATGGCAGATTAAGCATATACAAACTCAAATCCAACAGCTTTCAACCATTTTGCAGTTCTGTTTAGTAAGTCTAGCGATTTTTTGCATAGAAAATCATGTCCCAGATGTTGAAAACGCCATTTTCGAATTTCGAAAAAACAAAAGTTGTGCTGAATTGTGCTAGGTTTGTGCCCAATTGTGCCGTAAAAAGTTTTTCGAAAAATTGAAAATTGACCGAGATATTGCGAAAAAACTTTTTTTCCAAAAAAAAATCGCTGGGATTGCCATTTCGTTTTTTTTTGCAAAAACAAAAGTTGTGCTGGATTGTGCTAGCGGAGTACATAATTGTGCCGTTTTTAAAAAAGTTCTATCTCAATCCGTTTTCGAAAAAATCGCTATTTTCGAAAAAATCCTAGAATTGCCATTTTGTTTTTTCGCAAAAACAAAAGTTGTGCTGAATTGTGCTAGATTTGTGCCGCAAAAAGTTTTTCGAAAAAATGAAAATTGACAGAAATACAGCGAAAAAACTTTTCGCAACAAAAATCACTGAAATTTTCATTGTAGGTTTTTTGGGCAGCAAAAGTTGTGCTAGGTTCTTCTAGAGGAGGGTGTTATTGTGCCGTTTCAAGCTAAGTTCTATCTCAAACCGTTTTCGAGAAAATCGCTAATCAAAATTTTGGCGATTTTTCCAAAAAATGCTCTAATTTTGTTAAAATCGCGATTTTTGCAAATCCAATAACTGTTCTGAATTGTGCTCGCCTAGCACAATTTTTTCGTCATACATCAAAAAGTGCTCATTTCAATGGTTCATAAAAATAATCGCCATATTAACTTTTTAGCCATTTTCCATATAACTTTGCAAAAAACGCGAATTTCAAAAATCCAAAAGTTGTGCTGGATTGTGCTCGCCTAGCACAATTTTGCTATCATATTCCAAAAAGCTCCAACTTTTTGTAAAAGTCCCAAAAACGCCAAAAAATTCTAGAATTGCCATTTTGTTTTTTCGGATTTTTGAAATTCGCGTTTTTTGCAAAGTTATATGGAAAATGGCTAAAAAAGTTAAAATGGCGATTATTTTTATGAACCATTGAAATGAGCACTTTTTGATGTATCACGAAAAAGTTGTGCTAGGCGAGCACAATTCAGCACAGTTTTTGGATTTGCAAAAATCGCGATTTTAACAAAATTAAAGCATTTTTTTTGAAAAATTGCCAAAATTTTGATTAGCGATTTTCTCGAAAACGGTTTGAGATAGAACTTAGCTTGAAACGGCACAATAACACCCTCCTCAAGAAAAACCTAGCACAACTTTTGCTGCCCAAAAAACCTACAATGAAAATTTCAGTGATTTTTGTTGCGAAAAGTTTTTTCGCTGTATTTCTGTCAATTTTCATTTTGTCGAAAAACTTTTTGCGGCACAATTGGGCACAAATCTAGCACAATTCAGCACAACTTTTGTTTTTGCGAAAAAACAAAATGACAATTCTAGGATTTTTCGAAAATAGCGATTTTTTCGAAAACGGATTGAGATAGAACTTTTTTAAAAACGGCACAATTATGTACTCCGCTAGCACAATCCAGCACAACTTTTGTTTTTGCAAAAAACGAAATGGCAATCCCAGCGATTTTTTTTGGAAAAAAAGTTTTTTCGCAATATCTCGGTCAATTTTCAATTTTTCGAAAAACTTTTTACGGCACAATTTGCACAAACCTAGCACAATTCAGCACAACTTTTGTTTTTTCGAAATTCGAAAATGGCGTTTTCAACATCTGGGACATTAGAAAATCATTGATATAAACATTCTTAAATTCGGTGATTTTCTTTAACATTTACTTATCTTGCATGAAACCCGTTTACTATTCTTATTTGTAAATTTAACTACGGATTTGATATTATTTTGGTTAGTCCCTTAGAACGATTTACAAAATAAGCTTTTTCATCTTTCTTGGCAACGTCTAAAACGACATCCATAGGCTTGGATTTATCATCAATTTTAACCCCGTTTATAACGCAATCTTTCTGCACACTAACATCATTAAAAAACTTTACAGTGTATTTTTTTTTTTACTTCTTCCCGTAGGGATTCGTTCTCTTTTTTATACCCTCCACCTTAAAATATTCGTCGCAGAAAGTATAGGGTCCGCCATCTAACGTTTTTTTTTTCAACTATTCAACCGTTGGACTATTATTTGTGGGGTGCCCACAGCAGCCATTTGAATGAAATTATTTTCTATTATTAACCGGAAGGATTGTACTTTCAAATAAAAAAGAAATTTGAGAAAATATTCAGTAGTTTTTTATAGCATTTTCAAAAAAAAAGTTATTTGTTGAAATATGCGGTTTCTAGATCGAAAAAAGTAAATCATAGGAGACATTGGTATGGGGTCCGCCATCTAACGTTTTTTTTTAACTATTCAACCGTTGGGCTATTATTTGTGGGCTGCCCGAGGCAGCCATTTGAATGAATTATTTTCCTTTATTAACCGGAAGGATTGTACTTTCATATAAAAAAGAAATTTGAGAAAATAAGCAGTAGTTTTTTTATAGCATTTTCAAAAAAAAAAGCTATTTGGCGGACCCTTTATAATCTGTGCCGTGGTAAAATTCTAACACGATCTAGCCATGTCCGTCTGTCTGCTGAAAGCACGCTAGCTGCCGAACGTAATGAGCAACGAAGTTCCAATTTTCCATAACTGTGTCTTATGGTTGCAGATCGGTGGGGATAGAAAGTGGACGAAATCGGTCTAGAGGGAAAGCATTTCCCTAACAAGTACTGAAAATACCCTCTAATATTTAAATTATTTAAGCAAATATTTTGAACATTTTGGTTTTTATACACTTGAAATTTGTTGCGGACGTTGCTCTACTAACGTGAAAAAACCAAAAAGTATACAAAAAGGTTTAGCGGTTGAAATGGGGCAAAAGGGGATAAAAATGGTACTAAGGATACGATAACAGGTAGAAACATGAAATTCGGTGTGTACATCCTTATAATTACGTAGAAATGTAAAATAGAGGATTTTTCGAAATTCGTACTTTTATAGGAATTCGTACAATAGAAAAAGAGGGATAACGAGTAAAACGGCGTTAAGTTCAGTCGGCCGAATCTTATATACCCACCACCACGGAGTGTATTCCACATATTATCGGTAGATTAGAGGTTGTCGACATTACATAGAAGTGTGCTACCATATTGGGAACATTTAGATTCCCATTATTATAATATTAATAGTCCTCTACTATATATAAATATTAATATAATTACACAGTGCAACACGAAAAAAAATAACCATATACGGACACCGCTACATGATAAAAGACCAAAAAAAAAGACCCGTGTTTTTTTTTCCCCCAAAGTCATGCACTTTTTTTTATGGGCCCCCAGAGATTTGAGGCCTCGGTGTAATTTTTGGAAAAAAGTGATCATATTCTCAGGCTCATATCTTGCAAACCGTTCGGAATTTTGATTTACTCTCTGAGGCAAAGTTCTAGCTCTTGTCATAAAGACAAAAATTGTGAACATATAAAATCAAAAAAACTTCATCTTCAAGGTCAAAATCGCAAAAAACTTAAAAAAATTCGATTTTTTTTAACCTTTTTTCCCCTGTTCAGGTCCATAGGTAGCAAACCGTTGAAAATTCAGGGAAACAATCAACTACAAAAATGTACCTAAGATCTCAATAAACAACTTTCTAGAACATATGAACTTCCTAGGAATTATTCTTAACACCGTTTAGGTAGCGCTTAGGTAGCCGCAAAAGTGAAAAATTTTCCAAAACTTTTTACGGCACAATTTGCACAAACCTAGCACAATTCAGCACAACTTTTGTTTTTTCGAAATTCGAAAATGGCGTTTTCAACATCTGGGACATTAGAAAATCATTGATATAAACATTCTTAAATTCGGTGATTTTCTTTAACATTTACTTATCTTGCATGAAAACCCGTTTACTATTCTTATTTGTAAATTTAACTACGGATTTGATATTATTTTGGTTAGTCCCTTAGAACGATTTACAAAATAAGCTTTTTCATCTTTCGTGGCAACGTCTAAAACGACATCCATAGGCTTGGATTTATCATCAATTTTAACCCCGTTTATAACGCAATCTTTCTGCACACTAACATCATTAAAAAACTTTACAGTGTATTTTTTTTTTACTTCTTCCCGTAGGGATTCGTTCTCTTTTTTATACCCTCCACCTTAAAATATTCGTCGCAGAAAGTATAGGGTCCGCCATCTAACTTTTTTTTTCAACTATTCAACCGTTGGACTATTATTTGTGGGGTGCCCACAGCAGCCATTTGAATGAAATTATTTTCTATTATTACCCGGAAGGATTGTACTTTCAAATAAAAAAAGAAATTTTTAGAAAATATTCAGTAGTTTTTTATAGCATTTTCAAAAAAAAAGTTATTTGTTGAAATATGCGGTTTCTAGATCGAAAAAAGTAAATCATAGGAGACATTGGTATGGGGTTCGCCATCAAACGTTTTTTTTTGACTATTCAACCGTTGGGCTATTATTTGTGGGCTGCCCGAGGCAGCCATTTGAATGAATTATTTTCCTTTATTAACCGGAAGGATTGTACTTTCATATAAAAAAGAAATTTGAGAAAATAAGCAGTAGTTTTTTTATAGCATTTTCAAAAAAAAAAGCTATTTGGCGGACCCTTTATAATCTGTGCCGTGGTAAAATTCTAACACGATCTAGCCATGTCCGTCTGTCTGCTGAAAGCACGCTAGCTGCCGAACGTAATGAGCAACGAAGTTCCAATTTTCCATAACTGTGTCTTATGGTTGCAGATCGGTGGGGATAGAAAGTGGACGAAATCGGTCTAGAGGGAAAGCATTTCCCTAACAAGTACTGAAAATACCCTCTAATATTTAAATTATTTAAGCAAATATTTTGAACATTTTGGTTTTTATACACTTGAAATTTGTTGCGGACGTTGCTCTACTAACGTGAAAAAACCAAAAAGTATACAAAAAGGTTTAGCGGTTGAAATGGGGCAAAAGGGGATAAAAATGGTACTAAGGATACGATAACAGGTAGAAACATGAAATTCGGTGTGTACATCCTTATAATTACGTAGAAATGTAAAATAGAGGATTTTTCGAAATTCGTACTTTTATAGGAATTCGTACAATAGGAAAAGAGGGATAACGAGTAAAACGGCGTTAAGTTCAGTCGGCCGAATCTTATATACCCACCACCACGGAGTGTATTCCACATATTATCGGTAGATTAGAGGTTGTCGACATTACATAGAAGTGTGCTACCATATTGGGAACATTTAGATTCCCATTATTATAATATTAATAGTCCTCTACTATATATAAATATTAATATAATTACACAGTGCAACACGAAAAAAAATAACCATATACGGACACCGCTACATGATAAAAGACCAAAAAAAAGACCCGTGTTTTTTTTTTTCCCCAAAGTCATGCACTTTTTTTTATGGGCCCCCAGAGATTTGAGGCCTCGGTGTAATTTTTGGAAAAAAGTGATCATATTCTCAGGCTCATATCTTGCAAGCCGTTCGGAATTTTGATTTACTCTCTGAGGCAAAGTTCTAGCTCTTGTCATAAAGACAAAAATTGTGAACATATAAAATCAAAAAAACTTCATCTTCAAGGTCAAAATCGCAAAAAACTTAAAAAAATTCGATTTTTTTTAACCTTTTTTCCCCTGTTCAGGTCCATAGGTAGCAAACCGTTGAAAATTCAGGGAAACAATCAACTACAAAAATGTACCTAAGATCTCAATAAACAACTTTCTAGAACATATGAACTTCCTAGGAATTATTCTTAACACCGTTTAGGTAGCGCTTAGGTAGCCGCAAAAGTGAAAAATTTTCCAAAAATTAGATTTTTTTCCTTTTTTGCCCTGTTTAGGTCCATAGGTAGCAAACCGTTAAAAATTCAAGGAAACAATCAACAACAAAAATGTACTTAAGATTTCAATAAACAACTTTCTAGAACATATGAACTTCCTAGGAATTATTCTTAACACCGTTTAGGTAGCGCTTAGGTAGCCGCAAAAGTGAAAAATTGTTTATTCCAGTATTTCTTACCCACACGACATCATCTCTGGGGGCCCATAAAAAAAAGGTGCATGACTTTGGGGAAAAAAAAACACGGGTCTTTTTTTTTGGTCTTTTATCATGTAGCAGTGTCCGTATATGGTTATTTTTTTTCGTGTTGCACTGTGTAGTATGTCAATGTTGAAGTAAAGAAAAAACAAATGAAATTAAAAAATTTTTGGGAAATCGAATTTTTTTAAGTTTTTTGCGATTTTGACCTTGAAGATGAAGTTTTTTTGATTTTATATGTTCACAATTTTTGTTCTTTATGACAAGAGCTAGAACTTTGCCTCAGAGAGTAAATCAAAATTCCGAACGGTTTGCAAGATATGAGCCTGAGAATATGATCACTTTTTTCCAAAAATTACACCGAGGCCTCAAATCTCTGGGGGCCCATAAAAAAAAGTGCATGACTTTGGGGGGAAAAAAAAACACGGGTCTTTTTTTTTTGGTCTTTTATCATGTAGCGGTGTCCGTATATGGTTATTTTGAAATGACTTCAAAAATGTTGCACAGTGTTATTAGTCAGAAATCTATCCTGTGCCCTAAATATTATTAGGTAGAAACAATTTCCCTCAATCCCGATTTTCCCCATTTGCAATGTCTGTACAATCTTAATAGGAAAAGTTGCAATATTGCAGATCCAATATGTTTCGGAGTGGAATTTACACACCTAATTTCATGATTTTAAATACAGCCGTGTGCTTGGTACCAGTTTCATTCCTTTTTTCATTTTGACCTCTAAAACTACGAATTTAAAAGAAATTGTACCTCTTATTTTTCACATAGGCGAGTGCAAATACTAGCCAAATTTAATTTCATTTAGATCCTGATGTTACGAATATCGAAAGAAATCTTTATTATTAGCGTCACCGCAGTCAGAGAAGTGTACACTCCGAATTTCATTACTATAGCTGCAGCCGTTTGTTTGGAACCATTTTTATTCCCATTCGCCCCATTTTCCGTCTAAAAGTATAAATTTCAACAAAATCCGTCTAATTTCGCATCTTCACTGTCCGATGAAAGTACACATTGAATTTCATGATTTCAAATGCAGCGGTTTGGTATTTGCATGCCTTAAATATACGAATTTTGAAAAATCCCCCTATTTTAGGTATCTATGCAATTAGAGAGATGTACATTCCAAATTTCATGTTTCTAGCTGTTATCGTATTGGTGCCATTTTTATCCCTTTTATTCCTATTTCGCCCGCTAAAACGTGTATTTACTTTTTGGTGCTTTTACGCTACAAGAGGAATGTATGCAACAAATTTCAAATGCATATAAAGCATAAATTAAAAAAATTGATTAAATATTCTAAATATTAGGGAGTACTTTCAGTCCATTTTCCCTCTGGACCTATTTCGCCCACTTTCAATCCCAACCGATCTGAAACCATAAGACACATTTAGGGAAAATTTTAACCTCCTAGCTCATTAGCATAGCCTAATACCGCAATACAATTGCAGTATTATATTTATATATTTTATACAATTGCAGTATTATTATAATAATGAAACAATAGATTTTATTTAAAACAGTACGCATAAGTATGCCTTATAATGCATAAAAAATATCGCAATTTTCCTAACATTGTTCCGCACTTCTATGTAAAGGCGACTACCACTAATCTGCTACTATGGAATGCATTCCGTGGTGGAGGGAATATAAGTTTCGGCCCGGCCGAACTTACCGTCTTCTTACTTGTTCAAATTCCATTTTTATTATTCTTAGCTACACCTTTGAGAATAGCATCATATTGCGATGACATGAAGTGCATCGCCTTTCTTATCTCATCCAGCTGATTTTAGATCATTCGCTCTCACAGAAACATCTTCTTGTGGTTGTTTATTATATTTTCGTATTCTATTTTGTTCAGTTTACTATACAGAGAGTGGAGAGTTTTATCACAGGCATCGCACTTCACTTTCCAGTATTTCAGTCTTGCATTATACACAAATGACTTTGTATTTATTTATACATCGCCGCGTTTTGCCAGACATATTTTATATTTCACTGATGAAACGAAGTATGGTTTACACTTTATGAAAGTCTTTCTATTAGCAGTGTTGTTTTAATGTGGAAAAGTTAATATTCTTTGTTCAGCTAACGCAACGATGAAAAAAGACGTTTTATCGCCAACTTTTTTAACGATAAATAGTCTAGGGAGTTTTTTCAGACCTTGTTAGGGAAAAATCTTTCTCTCTGGCCGATTTCGCCTACTTGCAATCCCATCCGATCTCCAACCATTATACACATTTAGGGAAAATTTGAACATCCTTGCTCATTTCGTTCGGCGGCTATCGTGCTTTCAACAGACAGACGGGCGGACAGACAGACAGGCACACAGAATACAATTCAATTCGGTAAAAAATGAAAACGGGAATGATTTTTGTATGTTTCCTAATCATAGGCTAATATGACCTGACTCAATTTGTCAAATCGAAAAGAATATTTGTATAGGAGCTATATCCAAACATGGAATATAGTGACCCACTTCCACAATAGGGTCTTCCAGTTCAAGTATAACGTGTTATGCGCAATTTGAAGAAATTCGGTGAAAATACGTGGTTTCTGGGGCGGAAAAAGTCAAGTCGGGAGCGAAATTTGTATGGGAGCTATATATAAATCTGAACCGATCTGATCAATATTCACCATGGGAGTATCTAATTGAAATAAATTTAAGATATTTTTCAAGATTTGAATAAGATCTGTTAAAATATGTGGTTTGTAGAGTGGAAAAAGTCCAATCGGAAGTGAAATTCATATGGGGGATATATCTAAATCTGACCAGATTTTCTTCAAATTAAATAGCGTTTGTGCGGGAGCTATATACAAATCTAAAGCGATCCGACCTATTTTCACCACAGGCGTTCCTAGTTTAAATATAAGATGTTTTACCAAATTTGAAGACAATCTCATAAAATATGTGGATTTTAGAGCGGAAAAGTCAAATTGGGAGGGAAATTTGTATGAGAGTTATATATAAACTAAACCGATCTAACACATTTTCACCACAGCTGTTTTTAGTTGAAATATAAAATGTTTTGTCAAGTTTGAAGAACATCTGTTAAAATATGTGGTATAAAAAGTGAAAAGAGTCAAATCGGGAGTGAAATTCGTATGGGGGATATATCTAAATCTGAACCGATTTTCTTCAAATTAAATAGCGTTCGTTTTTTAACCCGAAAAACTTCGTTGTGCAAAGTTTATAAGAATAAATTACAAGAATAAATTAACAGACGGCCATTGCTAAATCGATTCAAAAAGTGATTCTAAGTCGATCGGTATAATTAACAATCTATCTCGCTTCCTTTTGGGTGTTACAAACAAATGCACAAAGACATAAAACTCTCGTGGAGTTTATAAAAATAAAGCGAGTGGATAAGAAAAAATACGTAAAGTTGCTGCCAAAAGAAATGAAAAGACCCCAGAATTTTAAATTAGTATAATACTATATGTACTATTTGTCTGCGTCACAAAAAATCTTATTTTTAAGTACTTAATTTATTCATTGTTGAAAAAAAATAAAAATGATTATCAACACAAAAAATATCAGTTTTCAAATTGAACGTGAAAAAAGGGTTGGATTTAATTAAAATTGTTTCATCACTTTTTATAATTTCGGAAATAAGGGCTACAGCCGCAGCCAAAATTTTATTAAAAATAAGTAAGGAAAGGCTAAAGTCGGGCGGGGCCGACTATATAATACCCTACACCACTCCCTGCGTATGTACCTTGCTTTGATTATTAAACCCATTTATTTCATGGGAGCAATTTTATGTAGTTCATACAAATTATACAGTTACTATGAATTCATCTTTAGTCTTATTTAACGAATATGGTTAATAATATGGTAATTGATTAATTATCCGACAGACAAATACAAATTATACAGTAGTAATAGAACCGACATTTTAAAAGGGGGTCTATAACAACATTCTGGACCTGGTTCAAAACATGGTAGTTATTCCTGGTTGAAAAATATCATGATCTGCAAAATTTGATGAAGATCCGATGTAAGATGTAGTTTCTAGAGCTGTAATAGATCAGAATGGGCCCCATTTGGGTTATACCAGAGTATGGACATATAGGCATCACCCAAACAATTCTCATTACAATTCATTTCGGTAAAAAAGTGAAATCGGGAAGGATTTTTGCATCCTGTAAATGTATGTGTTTGACAAAAAATGTTAAATCGGAAAGGACATCTGTATGGGGTATATTGAAACATGGAACGATGTGACACACGTGTATGTTTATAGGTGAAATATAATATGTAAAGTATAGCCAACATCGCTTAAACATTTGGGAGCAACATTTGTATTGGGGCTATATCTAAATCTGAACTGATCTTACCCACTTTCAACATAGGTGTTTTTAGTTGGATTATAAGATGTTGTTCCAAGTTTAAAGAAAATCGGGTACAATATTTGGATTTTAGAGCGGAAAAAGTCAAATCGGAGCGACATTTGTATTGGGGCTATATCTAATTCTGAACCGATCTTACCCACTTTCACCATAGGTGTTTTTAGTTGGATTATAAGATGTTGTGCCAATTTTAAAGAAACTCGGGTACAATATGTGGATTTTAGAGCGGAAAAAGTGAAATCGGGAGCGACATTTGTATGAGGGCTATATCTAAATCTGAACCGATCTTACCCACTTTCACCATAGGTGTTTTTAGTTGGATTATAAGATGTTGTGCCAATTTTAAAGAAAATCGGGTACAATATGTGGATTTTAGAGCGGAAAAAGTCAAATCGGGAGCGACATTTGTATGGAGGCTATATCTAAATCTGAACCGATCTTACCCACTTTCAGCATAGGTGTTTCTAGTTGGATTATAAGATGTTGTACCAAATTTAAAGCAAATCGGGTACAATATGTGGTTTCTAGAGCGGAAAATGTCAAATCGGGAGCGACATTTGTATGGGGGCTATATCTAAATCTGAACCGATCTTATCCACTTTCACCATAGGTGTTTTTAGTTGGATTATAAGATGTTGTGCCAAATTTAAAGAAAATCGGGCACATGATGTGGTTTCTAGAGCGGTAAATGTCAAATCGGAAGCGACATTTGTATGGGGGCTATATCTAAATCTGAACCGATCTTATCCACTTTCACCATAGGTGTTTTTAGTTGGATTATAATATGTTGTGCCAAATTTAAAGAAAATCGGGTTCAAGATGTGGTCTCTAGAGCGGAAAATGTCAAATCGGGAGCGACATTTGTATGGGGGCTATATCTAAATCTGAACCGATTTCCTCCAAATTCAATACCGATGGTCCTTGGCCAGAAAAAATAACTTCTGCCAAGTTTCATTACAATCGGACAATAATTGCGACCTGTAGAGTGCGAACAAGCTTAGATGGACAGCAGACGGACGGACGGACGGACGGACGGACGGACAGACGGACAGACAGACATCGTTAAATCGACTCAGCTGGTGATTCTAAGCCGATCGGTATACTTAAAGGTGGGTCTAGCTCGATTATTTCTTGGTGTTACAAACATTTGGCGCGAAACTAACTTAGTCCACGAAGTGGTGTAGGGTATAATTATGAATAAATACAAAACATATTCATGTTGCAAATCGTTGTAGTGATTTCTTTAACTGTAATATTTACAAACCACGTAAAACCGTTTTCAGTGTACTGAACAGAACATGGGTACAGTGTTATATTAGGGCTGTTCTTCTTTAAGCCGGGATAACAAGCTGCGATAACAAAAACGTTAATAAAAATTTATTTTTTTTATACCCTACACCACTTCGTAGTCTAGGGTATTATAAGTTAGTTTCACGCCAAATGTTTGTAACACAAAGAAATAATCGAGCTAGACCCACCTTTAAGTATACCGATCGGCTTAGAATCACCAGCTGAGTCGATTTAACGATGTCTGTCTGTCCGTCTGTCCGTCCGTCTGCTGTCCATCTAAGCTTGTTCGCACGCTACAGGTCGCAATTGTTGTCCGATTGTCATGAAACTTGGCAGAAGTTATTTTTCTGGGACCATCGGTATTGAATTTGGAGGAAATCGGTTCAGATTTAGATATAGCCTCCATACAAATCTCGCTAACCATTTGACATTTTCCGCTCTAGAAACGACATATTGTACCCGATTTTCTTTAAATTTTGCAGAACATCTTATAATCCAACTAGAAACACGTATGCAAAAATTGGGTAAGATCGGTTCAGATTTAGATATAGCCCCCATACAAATGTCGCTCCCGATTTGACATTTTCCGCTCTAGAAACGACATATTGTACCCGATTTTCTTTAAATTTTGCAGAACATCGTATAATCCAACTAGAAACACGTATGCAAAAATTGGGTAAGATCGGTTCAGATTTAGATATAGCCCCCATACAAATCTCGCTAACCATTTGACATTTTCCGCTCTAGAAACGACATATTGTACCCGATTTTCTTTAAATTTTGTAGAACATCTTATAATCCAACTAGAAACACGTATGCAAAAATTGGGTAAGATCGGTTCAGATTTAGATATAGCCCCCATACAAATCTCGCTAACCATTTGACATTTTCCGCTCTAGAAACGACATATTGTACCCGATTTTCTTTAAATTTTGCAGAACATCTTATAATCCAACTAGAAACACGTATGCAAAAATTGGGTAAGATCGGTTCAGATTTAGATATAGCCCCCATACAAATCTCGCTAACTATTTGACATTTTCCGCTCTAGAAACGACATATTGTACCCGATTTTCTTTAAATTTTGCAGAACATCTTATAATCCAACTAGAAATACGTATGCAAAAATTGGGTAAGATCGGTTCAGATTTAGATATAGCCCCCATACAAATGTCGCTACCGATTTGACATTTTCCGCTCTAGAAACGACATATTGTACCCGATTTTCTTTAAATTTTGCAGAACATCTTATAATCCAACTAGAAACACGTATGCAAAAATTGGGTAAGATCGGTTCAGATTTAGATATAGCCCCTATACAAATGTCGCTCCCGATTTGACATTTTCCGCTCTAGAAACGACACATTGTACACGATTTTCTTTAAATTTTGCAGAACATCTTATAATCCAACTAGAAACACGTATGCAAAAATTGGGTAAGATCGGTTCAGATTTAGATATAGCCCCCATACAAATGTCGCTCCCGATTTGACATTTTCCGCTCTAGAAACGACATATTGTACCCGATTTTCTTTGAATTTTGCAGAACATCTTATAATCCAACTAGAAACACGTATGCAAAAATTGGGTAAGATCGGTTCAGATTTAGATATAGCCCCCATACAAATGTCGCTCCCGATTTGACATTTTCCGCTCTAGAAACGACATATTGTACCCGATTTTCTTTAAATTTTGCAGAACATCTTATAATCCAACTAGAAACACGTCTTCAAAAATTGGGTAAGATCGGTTCAGATTTAGATATAGCCCCAAACAAATGTCGCTCCCGATTTGACATTTTCCGCTCTGGAAACCACATATTGTACCCGATTTTCTTTAAAATTGGCACAACATCTTATAATCCAACTAGAAACACCTATGCAGAAATTTGTTAAGATCTGTTCAGATTTAGATATAGCCCCAATAATGTCGCTCCCGATTTCACTTTTTCCGCTTTAGAAACCACATATTGTACCCGATTTTCTTTAAATTTGGCACAACATTTTATAATCGAACTAGAAACACTTATGCTGAAACTGGGTAAGATCGGTTCAGATTTAGATATAGCCCCCATACAAATGTCACTCCCTCCGCTCTAGAAACCACATCTTGCACCCGATTTTCTTTAAATTTGGCACAACATCTTATAATCTAACTTGAAACACCTATGCTGAAAGAGGGTATGATCGATCTTTTTACCGAATTGAATTGTAATGAGATAGAAAGTCCGTCCGTCTTTAGCCTTTCGTTACTTGTTTGGGAGATGCCCATATGTCCATACTTTGGTATAAAATTTATACTGTATAAAAAATTTAAAATTTATACTGTATAATTTATATGAACTACATAAAATTGCTCCCATGAAATAAATGGGTTTAGTAATCAAAGCGAGGTACATACGCAGGGAGTGGTGTAGGGTATTATATAGTCGGCCCCGCCCGACTTTAGCCTTTCCTTACTTGTTTTAAATATTATTTTGAGTGAAATTTTAACATTTTGTTTAGATTTTTATTATCGCATCTTATTATCCAGTCTTAAAGCAAAACTGCCCTATTATCCGTGCGGCTATAAATATATTTTTTTTTACTTTTAAACAAAAAGCAATTGGGGGACTATAGACCCCCATAAGAATATCCCTCCTATGCCAATGCGCAGCAAATATTCTAAAATTTTCAAAGCAATCTGTAAACACTGTACAATTAGGCGTTTTTAATCAACTTTCTAGCGGATATGTATACTAAATCAGTGCAGATACAAAAAGTAATACATACAGTGGATAATACAAACTAGTAGAAATTGTGGTGTGTGGTATTGTTTATTCAAATCAAAACGGTTCCTAAGATCTGGTAAGATTTTTATTCTTTATTAGTTCTATCCGACTGTAAGTTTAGCCCTAACTTGACGTTATTTTTTATATTTAGCAGAGTAAGTAGGTATGTAAAATTTAATTAATGTCAAATACTAATAATCTTTTTGTAATCTTTCTTTACTATTGTGCTAAGAAAATCCAAAGAAAACGTGTAATTTTACAAAATTCAAATAAAAAAATGCCCCATCTTTCAAATCCCGCCCATATGTATATTGTCTAAGCAGGTTGCAACTAAATTAACTCATACAACAATATAGGAATCTCGGTGTCGAATATACAGGTGTTAATTTTGTATGGAGAGGGTCACGCCAACTTTCCACCCATCTTTGCACAACTATTTACACTGGATCAACTCACATAAAATTTCAGCACTCTAGGTGTTATAGAACTGACCATATTCGATCATATGTTTTAACTTCGTATTTGAGGTACCACGCGCACTTTCCCAATACCGCCCATTTTAGGCACAACTACGCAGGTTTTGCTAGATACACTCACACAAAAGTTAAGTATTGTAGCTGTCATATAACTGAATATATTCTATATTAGGTTTTAACTTCGTATGGATTGTACCACGCCCACTTTTCCAATACCGCCCATTTTTTGGCACAGTTACGCACATTGATGCTAGATGCACTCACACAAAGCTTCAGCACTCTAAGTGTAATATAACTAACAATATTCAATAACAGGTTTAAACTTCGTATGGGAGGTGCCACGCCCACATTTCCATTACCGTCAATTTTTGGCACAAATACGCACATTGATTTTGGAAGCATTCAGACAAATTTTCAGTATTGTATCTGTCATAGACCGGAATATATACGAAAATGGGATTTAACTAGGTGTCATAGAACTGACAATATTTAATAATAAGCTTTAACTGCGTATGGGAGGTGCCACGCCCACTTTCCCAATACCGCCCATTTTTGCACAGTTATGCACATTAATGCTAGGTACACTTACACAAAATTGCAGCACTCTAGGTGTCATAGAACTGACAATATTCAATAATAGGTTTTAACTTCGTATGGGAGGTGCCACACCCACATTTCCATTACCGTCCATTTTTGGCATAAATAGGCACATTGATGCTAGATGCACTTACACAAAATCCGAATATATCCCAGTTCAAATCAAATATTGATTACAGACCAAAAATACAAACGAAAAACTTATACAAAGGAGCGTTGGCACCCCAATAAGCACAAAGTCGGACTCGGGTCCGATTTGAGTCCGACATCTCGGTTTCTCTGTTCCGATTCGGATCCGCTTTCTCTGTTCCGATTCGGATCCGATTTGAGTCCGAGATGTCGGACTCCGCTTTCTCTGTTCCGATTCGGATCCGATTTGAGTCCGTGATGTCGGACTCCGCTTTCTCTGTTCCGAATCGGATCCGATTTGAGTCCGAGATTTCGGACGCTTTCGATTCAGGTTTGCAGTAAAAATTTGGAGTTTTATTTTTATATTTATTAATGAATTTATTTATTATTTTGAATTTATTACTTAGTATATATGTGGTGAAATAAGCAACATTTAGATGAAAAGTAATATGACATTAAAATTTAATATATTAATAAGTATATGACTCATATGTAACAGGCATCATATTAGTGTATAAGTGGTACAAAATACAATTCGTTTGTCAATTTTATTTTGAAACCTTTTTTATATGTAATATGTTGTGCTCATTGGGCAAATCTTCAAACTCAATATTATTAGTCTTGAATATACAGTTTATATTAATGGTAATTGAAGAAGAAATGTCTTCGACTGATTTCAATGGATAGCCATGCACAATATAGTCCTGATCAACTCGTTTGATATCAGAATTCATTTCGTTTTCGGATACGAAATCATTTGGAGATCGGATACGAACTCATATCTAAATCGGATCCGAACTCACTTCGATGTTGGTTCCTACATCGTTTTGAGTTCGGGTCCGATATCATTTCGAAATCAGACTCAATTCTCGGTCCGATATCGAAGAGGGAATTGCTCCCGTTCTCGTGACCGATCTCGGACAGAAATCGGACCCGTTCTCGAAACCAAATCAGAGAAGTCGGATCCGATGTGCTTATTGGGACGGCAGAAGTATTGCTGGGTAACTATGCCTGCGTATACACATACTAACATATGAATATCAATGAGATGCTTCTAAGATGGCATGTGTACTTTATTACTTGGTGCGATTTTTTAAACGCATATTCGGTAAGTGATTTGTGCTTCTCGTTCGTTTGTGAGAATCATTTCCTTAAAGAGGCAGGGTTTGATGTTGAAAAGTCGCTGCGAAGCCACTTGACAAAACCTTTGACAGGGTGGAAATCATGATAGTGGTAGTCTGCAGCCATGTAATAAATGTCACAATGTCATTTGTAAATAATTTTGCATTCTATTAAATATAGATTTTAGAAATTATTTTTCATTTTACAAATAGTTTACTCTAGACAAATCGTCAGAACTGAAGGAGTCGTAATATTGGACATTTAAATCACAAGCATAAGTGAGTAACACCAACACTAGATTCAAAATTAAAAAAATGATTAAGGAAACAAAGAACTCGTATGGCAGAGAATGTTATGACGTCTTTAATTTAGAAGATTCATTCGTCTAGAGAGGAAAATATTTTACAGATTCAGGGGTAAATATTCTAATTTTATTCATATTCGATTTTTCTTGAAAGTTTCCAAGTGAGCAATTTTAAATGTATCCCCATTTTTAGTCCTTTACATATGTGAAGTAAATTCTTCTTTGTGAAGATTTTGTCGATTCTTATGGGAAAACAAGAAATTTAAAGATAGCACGAGTGGTTAAGTGTTGGCACTATGTCAACCATAGCATTGTCGTAAGTATAGTATTGTCATATTTGTTTCACAATAAATATCCTGCAAATATCCTCACAAAAAGTTTGTATTCTCTTGCTGAAATGGTCATTATTATTGTAAGTAATTTAGTTATATTAATTATATCATCATTTATATATTAAGTATAAATTAATAATGAGAATAATCACTAAAATATGGTTTAACATTTCCTGTATTCCCGGTATTTATAAAATCTTTTCCCGGGAATACCCGCCCAAATTTTTTCTGGAATTCCCGGACCCCAAACCCTACTTACGTATTGTAATTTTTTTAATAGTCACTGATCTAAAAGGGCAAACAGAGCACTCGTATTTTTATACCCTACACCACTTCGTGGACTAGGGTATTATAAGTTAGTTTTCTTATACCCTACACCACTTCGTGGACTAGGGTATTATCAGTTAGTTTTCCGCCAAATGTTTGTAACACCAAGAAATAATTGAGCTAGATCCACCTTTAAGTATACGGATCGGCTTAGAATCACCAGCTGAATCGATTTCTGTCTGTCCGTCTGCTGTCCATCTAAGCTTGTTCGCACTCTACAGTTCGCAATTGTTGTCCGCTTGTCATGAAACTTGGCAGAAGTTATTTTTTCTGGCCAAGGACCATCGGTATTGAATTTGGAGGAAATCGGATCAGATTTAGATATAGCCCCCATACAAATGTCGCTCCCGATTTCACTTTTTCCGCTCTAGAAACCACATCTTGTACCCGATTTTCTTTAAATTTGGCATAACATCTTATAATCCAACTATAAACAGCTATGCAGAAAGTGGGTAAGATCGGTTCAGATTTAGATATAGCCCCATACAAATGTCGCGCTCGATTTGACATTTTCCGCTCTAAAAACCACATCTTGTACCCGATTTTCTTTAAATTTGGCGTAACATCTTATAATCCAACTATAAACACCTATGCAGAAAGTGGGTAAGATCGGTTCAGATTTAGATATAGCCCCCATACAAATGTCGCTCCCGATTTGACTTTTTCCGTTCTAGAAACCACATATTGTACCCGATTTTCTTTAAAATTGGCACAACATTTTATAATCGAACTAGAAACATCTATGCTGAAAGTGGGTAAGATCGGTTCAGATTTAGATACAGTTCAGATAGTGTAACCGATTTTGGCCAAACTTTACATATTATATTTCACCAATAAACAGACATGGTGAAAGCGGGTCACATCGTTCCATGTTTCAATATACCCCCATACAAATGTCCTTTCCGATTTAACATTTGTTATCAAACACATGCATTTACAGGATGCAAAAATCCGTCCCGATTTCACTTTTTTACCGAATTGAATTGCAATGAGAATTGTTTGTGTGATGCCCATATGTCCATACTTTGGTATAACCCAAATGGGGCCCATTCTGATCTATTACAGCTCTAGAAACTACATCTTACATCGGATCTTAATCAAATTTTGCAGGCCCAGAATGTTGTTAGAGGTTCCTTTTTGAAATGTCGGTCCTTTTACTACTGTATAATTTGTATTTGTCTGTCGGATAATTGGATCAATTACCATATTATTAACCATATTCGTTAAATATGACTAAAGGTGAATTTATAGTAACTTTATAATTTATATGAACTACATAAAATTACTCCCATGAAATAGCTGGGTTTAGTAATCAAAGCGAGGTACATACGCAGGGAGTGGTGTAGGGTATTATATAGTCGGCCCGCCCGACTTTAGCCTTTCCTTACTTGTTAAATTTACACTAAAAATTGCACACGTTCCCATAGTAATTATAAACTCACTTTTAGAGTTAAATCATGTCCATTTTTGTTTAAACAAAATTGAAATGAAAATTACGTTTCACAGTGGTCATTGTGTCAATAACCGATTCAGATTAAGCCAATGGGAAATTTTATATGCGAGATGAGTTCTGCCAGCAGTATACTCCTGGAAAATACCGAAATTATGTTCTGCATTCTAATAAATTTGAAATCTCAATGGAATTCAAGCAATTTAAATTACATTTGGATTTCGATTGCATTATCGATGTTCAAGTATCAAAATGTCTTTTTCTTTGTACTTTTCTTTACGAATTCTTGTTTTGGTCCGTTGTTCATTAGTTTCTTCGCCACAAGCCGGATGTAATTTCAAAGACATGGTGGATTGATATTTCTCAATATTATGATATTCGAAAAGAAAAATAGCTATCGGTGACAATCTTTTTTGTGAACTACAATATGATTATGATACCGCCATAAAAAATTTGAAAGAATATAATATGTACATGTCGAAAAACAATAGAAAACAATAAAGAAATTCTATCAAGACTGGATATAATGGACATCAATAAAGGTAATACTGATTTATGTAAAGTTGGATTGAGAGTTCTCGACGTAGTATTTAAAACGACTAATTTTAATTCTCAAATTATACTTTATATTGTCTAATTCAAGAATGATTCTATACTCTCAGAAAACCTATCAATTTAATGTTATTACAAGTTTAACATTTAAATTTTTAATGTGAATAATATGTTTCTTAAAATAATGATATAGAAATCAGGAGGAATCCGAATCAAATTATATGCATTTTTTGTTCTTCTAATTGAAGAAAATATAGATGCATCATTAGTAAACGAGACGTGGTTTAAGGGCGATATAAATAAATTATTGTTAATTATTGCACGCGTCGGGAATGGGACTGTCTGATATCGAACTGTTGGAGAAATATTCTTCATGATTTTACCTTTTTAAATGCGTCTGGTTTAATATAACCATCAGAACCTACGTTAATACAATCAAATAATAATGAAAGTCATATAATTTGTTATTACAAATATTTCTGACAAATTGTCTGCAGCGATAACACTCAACGCTTTATGTTCGGATCACTTACCGGTCCAAACAACGAAAGTATTCAGAAGTAAACTAAAATATCTCATGTTTGTTGAATATGTCATTAAACAATATTGAAGATATTAATAAATTGGTAAATCAAGTTACTTGCTGCTGTACTCAAAATAACATCTTTATCGAATAATGTCAAACGACTTCCTAGGAACATTTAAAATTTAAATATATACACATACACTATAAGTTGGAAATGAATTCTTTGAACAAAACGTTACGTGACGCTATATTTCGTTTTAGAAATTCTAACTAGAACTCTATCTCAACCAGTCTGGTAAAATCGCCATCAAGTTTTTTTGAATATATTAAAAATAATCAGGAAGAAGATGAAATCTATTCCCTCTCTTAAACACAATAATTACCTCCATACGTCTAACTTTGAAAAGGTTGAAAATGTCATCCATAAGTTTCATTCAAATCATTATATTTCTGCAAATCCAAAGCACAATACAATTAGTTTCTGATTCAATAACTAGTACCCACATAGGCGGTGAAAATATTCAGATTCTAAAAATATTCAGATTTTAAAAAGTATCAAAAACAATAATTGTCCTGGTTCCGACGGAATATGAAGCAAATGTTTGAAGGGGTTTCAAAACTCGATGAGCAAATTTTGAAAAAAATTATCAAAGACCATCTTAGTCAATTATATAAATTTTTATTTCGGCTTCCGTATCGAACACAATACCACGCAACCACTAACTTGAATTAAAAATGTCGTTAAAAATAGTCTTGCTGCAGATATGTCAACCGCTATGGTGCTATTAGATATAAAGTCTGCTTTCGATTCAGTTTGGTACGACGCACAAGTTGACACAAATTGGGTTAGATATACCTACAATAAAGAATATCAAAGTATTTAAAAGAATATAACTTATAGAGTTAATATTGGAAATAGACAATCAAACATTTACACAGTGCCGGCTGGGTGTCCACAAGGTCTTGCCTATCTCCCATTCTAAAGAGTGATTTTTTTGAGGTTAGGATTTTCATGCATTAGTATTTGACAGATCACGTGGGATTTCAGACATGGTGTCAAAGAGAAAGATGCTCAGTATGCTTTGACATTTCATCATGAATCGTCTTACAAACGAACAACGCTTGCAAATTATTGAATTTTATTATCAAAATGCGTGCTCTGTTAAGAAAGTTCATTGCGCGCTTCCATTTTATGGTCAGTTTAATCGACCCACTGAAGCGGCTATTCGGGCTATTGTGACTAAATTTCGCACCAAATTTACATTGTTGGACATTAAACCACCAACACGCTTACGTGGAGTACGAACTGAAGAAAATATCGCAGCTGTATCGGCCAGTGTTAATGATGACCACCAATTTTCGATTCGTCGCCGTTCGCACCAATTGGGTCTCTGTTACTCAAAAACGTGGAAATGCCAAAATTGGACTAAGCGGATGGACCACCTAAGACGCAGCCGCGGTCAACATTTAAATGAAATTATCTTCAAAAAGTAAATGTCATGGACCAATCTAACGTTTCAAATAAAGAACCGATGAGATTTTGTAAATTTTATGCGTTTTTTTTAAAAAAAAAGTTATCAAGCTCTTAAAAAATCACCCTTTATATAATGTTAATACTCATGATTTCCCTTTATTATATAAATGTGATTCAATACTGAAATTTTGTCTGAGTGCATCCAGCATCAATGTGCGTAGTTGTGCTAAAAAGTGGACGTGACACCTCCCATACGAAGTTAAAACACATATATTCAGTTCTATGACAGCTACAACACTTAACTTTTGTGTGAGTGCATCTAGCATAAACCTAAAAATGGGCAGTATTGGGAAAGTGGGCGTGGTACCTCAAATACGAAGTTAAAACATATTATCGAATATGGTCAGTTCTATGACACCTAGAGTGCTGAAATTTTGTGTTAGTTGATCCAGTGTAAATCGTTGAGCAAAGATGGGCGAAAAGTGGGCGTGACCCTTCCCATATGAAATTAAAACCAGTTTTAGAGTATATTCGACACCGAGATGGACGAAAAGTGGCCGTGACCCTTCCCAAACGAAATTAAAACCTGTTTTTGAGTATATTCGACACCGAGATTCCTATATTGTTATGTGAGTGAATTTAGTTGTAACCTGCTTAGACAATATACAAATGGGCGGGATTTGAAAGATGGCGCATTTGATTTTGTAGCACAATAGTAAAGAAAGGTTACAAAAAGAGCAATATTCGTTCGTGAACAGCCGACTTAAGTCAAGAAAGCGGAAATTATATTAATTTTTTAGTTTTTGTGTTGTTTGATTAGTGAAGGCAGAGTTACAAGCCGACCGAGAATTATCGGCGGCGGCGGCTAATTTGTCGGCTCGTTCTGTGATTCGATCACCCCTATTTATTTGACAAATTTGGGAAAAGAAAGGAACAATTTCTATTGGTTTTTAATAAATTTTCTTTTATTTTTTTGGCAAGCAATTCAATATTCGTTAATATTGAAATGTTCCCGTAATTTCATATTATTAACCCATACAATTATTTTTTGGGATTGGGAATCCATTCCCAAAATTTATATTATGGATGAATTTAATAAATATTTTTGAAATTACAGCTTCTCATGTGAGGCATTATAGGAAATGCGACTTTCAAATCAAAATACATCATTCAACTTTCTATATACGTCATCAAATAATGTGTTACCAAATTCAAAGAAAGATTCATATATTTCAGATTTTCTTTTTTCATATTTCTTTTTTTAAGTGGGTTGTCTATTTTGGTAGTAAGATTTGACGGAGTTAGAACTCGGCGGCGCACAGTGGTTCAGAATCAAAATCCATCGGCCAAAATTCAATAACTTTTGTTCTAGTAGACATTTTTGAGTTCTGTAAAAACTCAAAATTAGACATTAAAAATCAGGAAACCGGATATATTTCTATTGTTATAAAATTAAGCGTGAGGATAAAGGAAATTTACTCACCTTTTATCTGCGAACCTACTTTTCAGAATTTAATGAGACGAAGATGACTAAATTACGATTTGGAAATAAAAAATCTGACTTTTTCACTAAATGTATCCTATCTTCCAAGGGTGCAATTTCGTGCAGGCAAAAATTACCCTACAAAAGCGGGAAATCCTTCAACCTATCTAAATATGTACACATTTCGTTAAAGGCTTTTGAAGAAAAAAGTCCAAAAGTAAAAAATTTGTTTAAAAAAGGATATTTTTACAATATTCACTACAAAAAAACTATATTTGGCACAAACATAGTTTTGGCGTCATAATAAAGCTAGGAAACCAAAATTAATATCTGATCTGAGTGCAAAATCTCTTAAAATGTGTGAGAAACAGTTCGACAAAGTCAAAAAAAGAAATTACGTTTTCTCAATTTTCAAAATCTGAAAAACGTGAAAATCTGTAAAACAAAAAAGTAAAATTTTTTCCTCGCATTATGAACAAATTCGTAAAAATATGTTAAAAAACTTAAACACAAAAAAATAAAAATTTTAATTTTTTTTTAACCCTTTCGGTATGAATGGTACACATATGTACCACCAATTTTAAACATCTCTAAACATTTTAATGATCATGCTCTTTGTTTTCCAAATGTACCATTTTGTCTTTGCAATGATTCTCTTTGTTAATAAACGGTACTTTTTAGAATATCATTGCAATTACATTGTCAGTTTATGGATTTTGTTGACAAAGGCGAACGTTCACCTCATTACTTGAGCGTTTTTTCTATATTTTGCAATATATGGAGCTGTATAACAAATTAAAATAACAAATTTCGTCTAATTAAATTTCGTTTAATTTTTGGTTTTGAGCTGGTAAGAATATTTTACATTTTATTTTTATTTTTATACAAATTGGTCGGGGTGGTTCAGATATGTACCACCAGTCCTGACAGGTGGTACACATGTGTACCAGTAGGCCACTTGGTACTAAAAAACGTTTACTGATTTTTCGCAGGTTGAAGTAAAAAAAATGAATCCTGAAGATATTCGGATGTTGTTGGAGGATGAAGCTGAAAGTGACAGTTTGGGAGACTTTTCTGCTTCAAGCAGTGACAAAAAAGCTTCTCAGATGAGGAAACTGTAGATGAAGAAACTGTTGAAGAGCTAGTTGAAGATATATCCGCCAGGAACCAACCAGCTGATGTTAGATTCATTTGGAATACACCTGATGAAGCTTTTGTTCCCAAGAGATCTATTTCCACCCCTCGTAGTTGTGAAATATCTGCACATATACCGCACACATCAAGCATTATTGAAATTTTTCATAAGCTTTTGCCGAAATCGGTTTACATGTATATAGCTCAGTGCACAAATGAGCGTATTGAAATATTTCAAAATTCTCAACCTAAAAAGAAGAAATTAAAAATAACTCCAACTAATAGTGGTGAAATAGAGGTAATTATTGGATGCATGCTTATTATGTCGTACAATCGTCTTCCCTGTATAAAAGATTATTGGTCACTTCATAAATCTCTTGGTAACCAATCCATTTGTGAAGCCATTGCACGAGATCGTTTCCTACTTCTTTCTTCTAAGCTGTACTTCGCAAGCCCAGAGAAACCACCAAATTGTAGTAAAACTTACTATGTAGATGACTTAGTGGAATGTCTGAAAAAAAATTTTCTGAAGTGTAGACAAGACAGTTGTTACCAAAGTATTGATGAATCAATGACCAAATTCAAGGGCCGAAGCACTCTAAAGCAATACATGTCTCTCAAGCCTATCAAAAGGGGTATTAAAATGTGGCTTCGATGCGATTCAATTACAGGATACGCATACGATTTTAACATATACTGTGGAAAGGATCTGACAGCATCCCCGGGAACACTTGGAGAGCGAGTAGTCATGAAACTTACAAGTTCAATTGTCGAAAATGATGTAACTTTAAGCTTTGATCGCTTTTTCTCATCTGTACATTTATTAGAAACTATTCCTTTTCCTGCTGTTGGCACAATAATGGGAAACAGGAAAAATGGTCCTCAGTTTACAAAACGAAAAATGGAAAGAGGGGAATCAGAATTCAAAAGCACATAATCAGGCCTTTTGTGCGTAAAATGGCAAGACACAAAACAGGTTTTGGTTATTAGTAATTGCCATAAACCTGGCATAACTAATGTGTCGAAAACATTGAAAACAGGCGTTAAAATTGAGGTTCCGTGTCCAAATGAAATAAAATGCTATCGCGAAATAATGGGAGGAGTCGATCTGGCAGATCAAATGACTGGCCTATACGAATTTGATCGCAAATCGGATAAATGGTGGAAAAAAGTATTTTATCGTTTGATAATGATGGCTGCTGTGAACACATGGACGATCTACAACGATCTAAACAGAACAGAAATAAGATACCGTTCAAGCAACTATTGGTGACTTTGGCCGAGACATTGATCGAAGAAGGATTAAAAACTACAGCCGTTCGCAGATCAAATAGACCAGGTCCTGTACCCAAACCCGTGCAATCGCTTCATCTTCCTATTGAAGGCAATACAAGACGTCGTTGTGCTCATTGCTCGCAACAAAAAACAAACTCGTACCTATACGATATGCACCGAGTGCCAAGTTCCATTGTGCAAAAACTGTTTTGCAATTTTTCATTCATAAGTTTACTACATGTAAACTTTGCCATACATATTTAATTTTATTTACTTTATTATTTTACTTATTGCCCTGAGTAATAGACTGAATTAATTGTTTTAGTTTTAACAAATGATCTCTAATACATTTAATAAATGAATTACTTTATTTTACTTTGTATTTAAATTGTTTTTATTCTTTATTTGTATTGTTTATGTTTTATAGGACGGTTGGTATACATTTGTACCATTTAAAAAGACGCATGGTACAATGGTTTACCAGCCCCCCCTGACTCCCCCCACTGTAACACCACCGTATTTTCTTAAAAGACTAATTCTGTGATATACGTATAATATATTGAATACATAAATTACTATGTATCATTGTAATTCGAAAGCCGTACCGAAAGGGTTAAATCGAAAAATTCGAAAAGTAGTCAACTTTGGGCCGATTTTTAAAATATATCCGATTACCCGATTTTTAATGTTAATTTGATTTTTAATTTTGATTTTTTACAGAACTCAAAAATATCTACTAGAACAAAGTTATTGAATTTTGGCCGATGGATTTTGATTCTGAACCACTGTGGGGCGTGGTTGAAGTCGATGTTAGCCGGTGAAATCGGCGGTGGCGCGACTCACGCAGAAACATTCGGCGGCGGCGGCTTGTCGGCTCAAAATCGGTCGGCTTGTATCTCTGGTGACACAAACCAATTTCGCATGTGGAACATATTTAAAAAATATTTTTAAATAAAAACACTAAAAATAATAAAATAAAAGGAATTATGTAATTATTTTTAACAATATTTTCCGTTCCAATTATTTGAATGTATCGAACCAGTCAAAAGTCCAAAAACTATATAAAATAGGCCATTTTAGCCCATGTCTTGATGTAACATTGAAGAGCCGATATCTCGAAAACTAGAATACATGAATCGGGTATTCCAAATGCAAATAAGTATAATATTTTCCAAAAAAAAGTTTGTACAAATTCCGTTTGAGATCGGAGATATATAGCTATTAAGATATCGGGTATATATATACATAATTTTGATTGTCCGATATCTCGAAATCTAGAATACATGAATCTGGTATTCCAAGGGCAATTAATTAGCCCTTGGTAAGTAGAATATTTTCCAAAAAAGAGTTTGTCCAAATTCCGTTTGAGATCGGAGATATAAAGCGAATTTTGATTGTTCAATATCTTGAAAACTAGAATACATGAATCGGATATTCCAAAGGCAATTATTTAGTCCTTGGCAAGAAGAATATTTTGCAAAAAAGAGTTCGTCCAAATTCCGTTTGAGATCGGAGACATATAGGTTTTTCAGATAACGGGTATATATATACAGAATTTTGATTGTCCGATATCTCGAAAACTAGAATACATGAATCTGGTATTCCAAGGACAATTAATTAGCCCTTGGTAAGTAGAATATTTTCCAAAAAAGAGTTTTTCCAAATTCCGTTCGAGATCGGAGATATATAGGTTTTTCAGATACGAAAGTTGTTCCCAAATGTTTAACCGAGTTGGCCAAACTATACATATTATATTTCACCTATTTCGTTCCAGGTTTCAATATACCCCCATCCAAATGTCCTTTTCGATTTAACATTTTTTGTCAAACACATACATTTACAGGATACAAAACCCTTTCACTTTTTTACCGAATTTAATTGTATTCGGATAGAAAGTGGAGTGTATCATGTATTCGGCCCCACCCGACTTTAGCTTTTCCTTACTTGTTTTTAATTTGTGTCTTTGTGCATTTGTTTGTGACACTCAAAAGGAAGCTAGATGGACCCTTCGTTTATTATACCGATCGACATAGAATCACTTTTTGAATCGATTTACCCATGTATTATACCGATCGACATAGAATCACTTTTTGTATCGATTTGCCCATGTCCGTCCGAATCTAACGAAACTTGACACAAACGATTTTTGCATGTCGAGGACGGACGCTACTTATTTATAGCCTCCATACAAATGTTGCTTCCGATTTGACTGTTTCTGCTCTAGAAGCCACTTAATTTAAGCGATTTTGATCAAATTTTGCACTACACCTATATCAAAGTTAGAAACATCTGTGGTAAAAATGTTTCAAATCGGTTCAGATTTAGATGTAGCTCCCATAGAAATTTCGCTCCGGATTTGAGGTTAACCGCTGTAGAAACCACATACATTAACCGATTTTCTTCAAATTCCGCAGAACAAATTATATTTACACTAGAAACTTCTAATGTGAAACAAGATGAGATCGATTCAGATTTATATATTGCTCCTACACAAATGGCGTTCACGATTTTCACCGAATTGAATTGTAGTGGAGTAGAAAGTGTAGGGTATAATATAGTCGCCCCCGACTTTCCTTTGCCTTTCCTTACTGGTTTTTTATTTTGGGAAAACCCAAAAAATCAGTTTGTCACTTTTACAAAGAGCAAGATGAAGTCATTTGATCGAACTTGGAGGAATTTTTCATTTCATCGAGATGAATTTTTGCACAGATCGTTTTTGTGGCGATTAAAAAAGATATTGGATGGGGCAGTAACATTTTAATTTCCGAACTCTTCTAAGTGTTAGTGTGGAAGTATATTTTTATATACTAAAAATATACTTACTGGCAAATCCTACGATAGGGGTGTTTGCGGCATTAGTTTAATTATTATTCAGTACTGGTTCCAATCTGAAATGGAAAATTCTTTTTTAAATTCATTAAACTATATACAAATATGTATATTTATCTCATAATTTTTGAAGAGAGGGTAAGTCGTCTCCAAAGTATTTTGTGATTGCGAATATTTCAGCAATTTATAAATGGGCACGTTATTTGAATATTATTTATTGAATAAATGATCATTCAATAAGTGTAGGGTTTGGAATTTTTGCTTTTCCCGGAAAACAGTAATGAAAAGTTTCATTCCGGGGGAAAATAATTTATTTTAGGTATGTCCAATATAGTTTAAAATATCAACATTTTGTAACTGGTGTGCATTTTTAACCCATTAACGTCCACCGTACACGTCCGTGTACATTATTTCAAGGTTTTGGAACTTTTCCATAATTTGAATATATATATAAATATTTATCATTATTGTAGTAGTTATTACGAAAATAAATTTAAAAAATGGGTTAAAATACTGACATATTAAAAACTGAAAACGAATGTTCTTTCAAAATATTTTAGAAATTATTTTTCATTTTACAAATAGTTTACTCTAGAAAAATAGTCAGAATTGAAGGATTCATAATATTGGACATTTAAATTACGGGCACAAGTGTCTAACACCTACACTAGATTCAAAATTAAAAAATGATTAAGGAATCAAAGAACTCGTATGGCTGAGAATGTTATGACGTATTTAATTTAGAAGTCTCATTATCTACAGTCTAGAGAGGAAAATATTTTACAGATTCAGGGGGAAATATTCTAATTTTATTCATATTAGATTGTTGCGGGTGGCCTCAGAGCCAAGTCCAAATCAGAACCCCAATAAAAATTGGGTGGAGCTTCGCCCACTTGTGGTATTTTGTACCTATGGTGCCACTAAACCATTTTATTTATAAAATTTGCGAGAGTGAAGACAGTGGTTTCAAACTCGTACCCATGTCCCTACAAAGTCATTCGTTGTGGTGTTCACTGTTATTCATTATGGGAATGGTCAGTTCCCAGTTAAACCACCGGCGGCAGGGACACCTTTTGAGACTGTGGCAGAGTCTCACCACAGGTTCCCCGGACTCTTGGGTAGGCCGGAGAAAATGACCATGTGCACTGATGTTACTGGGAGCATCGGTACACGTGATCATAAAGACCAGGAAATCTGAAAAGATAAATAAATTAATTGATTAGTACGAAAGAAAATAAAATAAATGTGCAAAAGAAGGCGGCTTGTCTTCTTATCGATTGGCTATTGATGTTTTGATAAATGGCACAGTTGAACAAAAAGATACTATGTGAGGGTTGCGCTGTATCTTTCAAAAAGAATATGCAGTGTTGTTAGTGAATATTTTATAGTGAATTGTAAAAACGTTTCTATCAATGGATTTTGATTTTTTTTTTTGTGATTTCGTAAAATACGGTTGTTGGCGAAGACTTGGAAAGGTTCAAAGTCCAAGTTCCGAGAAGTTTGAAAGCAAAGGGACAGAATATGAAATCAGTCAGAAAGGGACGTGTATTTATTGTTCTTCTTTTGCAAAAATGGCATAAAAGATGGCTATATAGGAAATGATTTTAACCCAAGCTGGTGCTGGGAGTTTCGGCGCATATCATTGTACTTCGTGCTGTTAAAGAAAATCAAATGTATAGATTTAACACATAAAGCATATTTTAAAAGTGCAGTAAATCGAGCGCAGAAACAAGTTTGATTAAACGTTTTATTCAATATAGTAACTATACATGCAAAGAAAAGAAACACGAAGGAAGTGAACCATGTATGTATGCAGATTATGTAAATTGAAAACTAGATCGACTAAATGAAATCCGTTCCCTGTATATAGAGCGACGATAATCCAGTGTGTAAGGATAATATACCCTGTGGAAATAGGAATAAAGAAGGGAGAATGTAAGTAAGACTAGGGGAGAGTGAAATACAATTTTTAAGCACCCTATCCCTTATAGTTGGGTCTGGTCTCTGTCTGGAACAGGGCCAGAAGTATATTTTGATGAGGCCAGCCGCTTCAGGGAAGCACCCAGCAAAGTTTCCCTTAGATGAAAATCCATGGATGGAGATCATCCTATTGCCCTTATTAATACTGGCAAATCGGTTCAGATTTAGATATAGCCACCATACAAATGTCGCTCCCGATTGAAAATTTCCGCTCTAGAAACCACATATTGTACCCAATTTTCTTTAAATTTGGCACAACATCTTATAATCCAACTAGAAACTTTCATGCAGAAAGTGGGTTAGATCGGTTCAGATTTAGATATAGCCCCCATACAAATGTCGCTTTGACTTTTGCCACTCAAGAAACTACATATTGTACACGATTTTCTTCAAATTTGGCACAGCATCTCATAATCTAATTAGAAACACCTGTGGCAAAAGCGGGTTAGATCGGTTCAGATTTAGATATACCCCCTATACAAATGTCGCTCCCGATTTGACTTTTGCCACTCAAGAAACTACATATTATACCCGATTTTCTTCAAATTTGGCACAACATCTTATAATCCAATTAGAAACACCTGTGGCTAAAGCGGGCTAGATCGGTTCAGATTTAGATATAGCCCCCATACAAATGTCGCTACCGATTTGACCTTTTCCGCTTTAGATACCACATATTGTACAAGATTTTCTTTAAATTTGGCACAACATCTTATAATCCAACTAGAACACCTATGCAGAATGTGGGTAAGATCAGTTTAGATTTAGATATTGCCCTCATACAAATGTTGTTCCCAAATGTTTAACCGAGTTTGGCCAAACTATACATATTATATTTCACCTATTTCGTTTCAGGTTTCAATATATCCCCATCCAAATATCCTTTTCGATTTAACATTTTGTGTCAAACACATACATTCTTTACCGAATTGAATTGTATTCGGATAGAAAGTGGAGTGTATCATATAGCCGGCCCGGCCGACTTTAGCCTTTCCTTACTTTTTTGTATTTGAGTTAAAATATAATTTGTATGACATATCATGCGATAAATTCGGATCTTAGCTCACATAACGAATTGTGACTGCTTATTTTTGTGGAATATAACACAGAGACGTTGTCCAGAAATTCAATATTCATAAAACTTTAATATTTCGAATTATTTTTAATTTAAAAAAAATATATTTTATTTTTCGTATAGTCTGGCTTGAGGTCATGAACAAATCAAAAAACTGATGCTTAGCTTATCTAAATTGTTTTATTTATTTGTTATTTTCTTTTCTTTTCCGATATTTCGATCGTCATCGACGATTATCCTCAGGGATATTCACCTAAAATACAAACAAAATTAATTATACAAAAAGACAAAACAAAAATTATCACAATAATAACATTTTAGCAAAACCCATAAACTCTTTCGTTTCGAAGTACTTTCTCAACTAAAGCTATTGTTTTCGTCAATATTTGTAAACAATGTTTCGATATATTTGTGCACAGTGGTCAGTGTCAGTCTTGTAGTTCATTCTCTGGTCAGTAGGGACATTTATAATATGTAACATTTCAAGCGTATATCTTCTGCTTTAATTATTTTCTTGCGTCAAAATGTCTACGTCGTTGAAGTTTGGCTTGTGCCCCGTCAAGGTACAATGGGCTGCCAGTGCTGTCTTTTGTTCCAGTGGTTTGTCAATCGCTTTTTGATCAGATTTGTGTGCAGAAAGTCGAGTTTTTAGTTTCATCTTTGCAGTATCAACGGATACCTTCTGGCATACGTTGGACTTGTCACCATTACATTTTATCTTATAAACTACGTTCGATTTTTCTTCTTTATTTATATTTGATTTTGTCCTACTAAAAAGGTCATTAATTGTGGTCATTAACGCTAACTGTATGTTGTTCTTATTATAAATGTTGGAGTTTTGAATCTTTCCGAGAAGCCAGGAACATATGTCATCGGTTTGTATATTTTTGAAATTGGTTCATTCGATTCTCCAGGTTGTTTCTTCTTCATATGTATTATTAATTCCGTAATGGTTTTATTGCGAAAGTAATTTAATTTTAAAATATGTCTTATCTTCTTTTCGTTATTTTTATGAAATTCTGCGTTACTAATGTTGAAAACTATTTTAATAATAATATAATATACGTCGAGGATGTTTAACAACAACAACAAACCGTATTTCAAATGAACCACAACAAATATTGGTTCGTTAACAACACCAACAAACATATCCCCAACAATGTTGAGTGGCTGCTTTCTCTGGGACCCAAGTATGCACTACCAGTGCCAACAACAAAATTCCCTTTATTTAGAATAATAGCGGAGGGAGAAGAATGTGTGCAATCGATCGAGAGCAGAGAACAACAAGAGACAGCAAGAACAAACTAGTGTCTCTGATTGACGACCACTTACAAAAAGCGAAACTGGGGAGAAGAGATAAACTGATACTTGACACAGTGGGACAAAGAAGACAATTTTTGAAACAAAATAATGAAATATTAATATTGAGTGCTGACAAAGGAAGAAAAACGGTAGCAATGCTAAAATACGACTACGAATATAAAATGAAATCTATTTTACGGGATATGTGCACATACAGACGATTAAAGAGAGACCCAACTGTCTCAGCTTGACGACCACTTACAAAAAGCGAAACTGGGGAGACAAACAAGACAATTTTTGAAACAAAATAATGAAATATTAATATTGAGTGCTGACAAAGGAAGAAAAACGGTAGCAATGCTAAAATACGACTACGAATATAAAATGAAATCTATTTTACGGGATATGTGCACATACAGACGATTAAAGAGAGGCCCAACGTCAGGACTACAGAACAAAAACAATAGACTTGTGGACAAATTATTTAATATGAATATTTTATGCTTAACGGATAAAAACAAATTGATAAATAAAGTAGCCATGGCTTTAGAATTTACGGGCTTCCAAAAATCCACAAGGACGACATTCCTTTACGACCAATTTGCTCTTCTATAAATTCTCCCGCATATGGACTAGAACAATACGTTGTTGACATTTTAAATAATTTGACTAAGGATTTGACATAGAATTCAAGTCAAAAATTAATAATAGCTACATTAATGACGACGAAATATTAATTTCCTTCCTAATTCCTAATTCCTAATTCTTCCTTCCTTGTTTCCAAGCGCACCAGTAAATTTAGCTATTAAAACCATAAGAGAAAAATGGAACGATATAAAGGACTATACTACAATACCCATGGACTTATTCTTAGAAATATTAACGTTTTTATTAAAGATTCCACATATTTTAAATATGATGACAAGGTGTACGAGCAGCGAAAAGGAATGCCAATGGGATCACCAGCTTCACCTATCATTGCAGACATTATAATAGAAGAGTTACTAGACGCCTCAATGCAGAAACTGACGATAAGACACTTAACAAAATACGTAGACGATTTATTTTGTATTGTGAAGAAAACAGAAGTACAAAACACATTAAATGTATTAAATTCTTTCAACAGTCAAATATAATTCACCATGGAATGTGAACAGGACAATAAACTCCCATACCTTGACGCGATAGTGTATAGACGAGACAATGTTATCAAAACGGATTGGTACCAAAAAGAGACAGCATCTGGATTATTAATAAATTTTTACTCCAAATATCCTCGACGTATAAAAATCAAAACGACTCATTTTTCTCTTCCTATAAACAAGCTGAACAATTGCAGGTCCCAGTTTTTGCTCGAAAAATTCAAAGATGTTGTAATCAATTACAGGTCGAAAACACATATTGTACCCGATTTTCTTTAAATTTGGCACAACATCGTATAATCCAAATAGTAACACGTGTGGGTAAAGCGGGCTAGATCAGTTCAGATTTAGATATAGCCCCCATACAAATGTCGCTACCGATTTGACCTTTTCCGCTTTAGAAACCACATATTGTACCCGATTTTCTTTAAATTTGGCTTAACACCTTATAATCTAACTAGAAATACCTGTGACAAAAGCGGGTTAGATCGGTTCAGATTTATATATACCCCCATACAAATGTTGCTCCCGATTTGCCTTTTGCCTGGAAACACCTATGCAGAAAGTGGGTTAGATCAGTTCAGAAATAGATATAGCCCCCATACAAATATCGCTCCCGATTTGACTTTAGCCACTCTAGAAACTACATATTGTACTCGATTTGCATAAAATTTGGCACAACAGCTCATAATCTAATTAGAAACACCTGTGGCAAAAGCGGGTTGATCGGTTCAGATTTAGATATAGGCCCATACAAATGTCGCTACCGACATTTATGTAAATTGAAAACTAGACTAAATGAAATCCGTTCCCTCTATATAATCCAGTGTGTAAGGATAATATACCCTGTGGAAATAGGAATAAAGAAGGGAGAATGTAAGTAAGACTAGGAGAGCTTGAAATACAATTTTTAAGCACCCTATCCCTTATAATTGGGTCTGGTCTCTGTCTGGAACAGGGCCAGAAGTATATTTTGATGAGGCCTGCCGCTTCAGGGAAGCACCCAGCAAAGTTCCCCTTAGATGAAAATCCTTGGATGGAGAGAATTCTATTGCCCTTATTAATACTGGCAAATCGATTCAGATTTAGATATAGTCCCCATACAAATGTCGCTCCCGATTTGAAATTTTACGCTCTAGAAACCACATATTGTACCCGATATTCTTTAAATTTGGCACAAGATCTTATAATGCAACTAGAAATTTTTAGGCAGAAAGTCGCTCCCGATTTGACTTTTTCGCTCTAGAAACCGCATATTGCACCCGATTTTCTTCAAATTTGGCTTAACGCCTTATAATCTAACTAGAAATACCTGTGACAAAAGCGGGTTAGATCGGTTCAGATTTACAAATGTTGCTCCCGATTTGCCTTTTGTCGCTCTTGAAAACACATATTGTACCCGATTTTCTTTAAATTTGGCACAACATCCTATAATCCAATTAGAAAAATTTGAAACACCTGTTGTTAAAGCGGGCTGGATTTGTTCAGATTTAGATATAGCTCCCGTACAAATGTCGCTACCGATTTGACCTTTTCCGCTTTAGAAACCCTGAGGATGATCGTCTATGACGATCGAAATATCGGATAAGCAAAAAAAAAAATAAATAAAACAATTTAGAAAAACTAAACAGCAGTTTTTTTGATTTGTTCATGACCTCAAAGCCAGACTATCCGAAAAATAGAAAATAAAAGGTCAACTATACATAAAATTAAACAAAAAAATATATTTTTTTGTACACCGAGGTGGTTGGTCGGACGGACGAGGTGTAAGTGGTCGGACGGACAATTGTATGAACAGACTTGTAAAAACTACTCATTTTGCTCTTCCTATAAACAAGCTGAACAATTGCAAGTCCCAGTTTTTCGATGTCCTGTTCGAAGTTGTAATCAATTACAGGTCCAAAACACATATTGTACCCGATTTTCTTCAAATTTGGCACAACATCTCATAATCTAATTAGAAACACATGTGGCAAAAGCGGACTAGATCGGTTCAGATTTAGATATAGCAGAAACTGACGATAAGACACTTAACAAAATACGTAGACGATTTATTTTGTATTGTGAAGAAAACAGAAGTACAAAACACATTAAATGTATTAAATTCTTTCAACAATCAAATATAATTCACCATGGAATGTGAACAGGACAATAAACTCCCATACCTTGACGCTACCAAAAAGAGACAGCATCTGGATTATTAATAAATTTTTACTCCAAATATCCTCGACGTATAAAAATCAAAACGACTCATTTTTCTCTTCCTATAAACAAGCTGAACAATTGCAGGTCCCAGTTTTTGCTCGAAAAATTCAAAGACGTCCTGTTCGATGTTGTAATCAATTACAGGTCGAAAACACATATTGTACCCGATTTTCTTTAAATTTGGCACAAGATCGTATAATCCAAATAGTAACACGTGTGGGTAAAGCGGGCTAGATCAGTTCAGATTTAGATATAGCCCCCATACAAATGTCGCTACCGATTTGACCTTTTCCGCTTTAGAAACCACATATTGTACCCGATTTTCTTTAAATTTGGCTTAACACCTTATAATCTAACTAGAAATACCTGTGACAAAAGCGGGTTAGATCGGTTCAGATTTATATATACCCCCATACAAATGTTGCTCCCGATTTGCCTTTTGCCTAGAAACACCTATGCAGAAAGTGGGTTAGATCAGTTCAGAATTAGATATAGCCCCCATACAAATATCGCTCCCGATTTGACTTTAGCAACTCTAGAAACTACATATTGTACTCGATTTTCATAAAATTTGGCACAACAGCTCATAATCTAATTAGAAACACCTGTGGCAAAAGCGGGTTGATCGGTTCAGATTTAGATATAGGCCCATACAAATGTCGCTACCGACATTTATGTAAATTGAAAACTAGACTAAATGAAATCCGTTCTCTCTATATAATCCGGTGTGTAAGTGTAAGTGTCGATTCTCCAGGTTGTATCTTCTTCATATGTATTATTAATTCCGTAATGGTTTTATTGGGAAAGTAATTTAATTTTAAAATATGTCTTATCTTCTTTTCGTTATTTTTATGAAATTCTGCGTTACTAATGTTGAAAACTATTTTAATAATAATATAATATACGTCGAGGATACAAAATTCCCTTTATTTAGAATAATAGCGGAGGGAGAAGAATGTGTGCAATCGATCGAGAGCAGAGAACAACAAGAGACAGCAAGGACAAACTAGTGTCTCTGATTGACGACCACTTACAAAAAGCGAAACTGGGGAGAAGAGATAAACTGATACTTGACACAGTGGGACAAACAAGACAATTTTTGAAATAAAATAATGAAATATTAATATTGAGTGCTGACAAAGGAAGAAAAACGGTAGCAATGCTAAAATACGACTACGAATATAAAATGAAATCTATTTTACGGGATATGTGCACATACAGACGATTAAAGAGAGACCCAACGTCAGGACTACAGAACAAAAACAATAGACTTGTGGACAAATTATTTAATATGAATATTTTATGCTTAACGGATCAAAACAAATCGATAAATAAAGTAGCAACGGCTCCTAGAATTTACGGGCTTCCAAAAATCCACAAGGACGACATTCCTTTACGACCAATTTGCCTTCTATAAATTCTCCCGCATATGGACTAGCACAATACGTTGTTGACATTTTAAATAATTTGACGAAGGATTCCCAGTATAATATAAAGGACGCGATAGAATTCAAGTCAAAAATTAATAATAGCTACATTAATGACGACGAAATATTAATTTCCATCCTAATTCCTAATTCTTCCTTCCTTGTTTCCAAGCGCACCAGTAAATTTAGCTATTAAAACCATAAGAGAAAAATGGAACGATATAAAGGACTATACTACAATAACCATGGACTTATTCTTAGAAATATTAACGTTTTTATTAAAGATTCCACATATTTTAAATATGATGACAAGGTGTACGAGCAGCGAAAAGGAATGCCAATGGGATCACCAGCTTCACCTATCATTGCAGACATTATAATAGAAGAGTTACTAGACGCCTCAATGCAGAAACTGACGATAAGACACTTAACAAAATACGTAGACGATTTATTTTGTATTGTGAAGAAAACAGAAGTACAAAACACATTAAATGTATTAAATTCTTTCAACAATCAAATATAATTCACCATGGAATGTGAACAGGACAATAAACTCCCATACCTTGACGCGATAGTGTATAGACGAGACAATGTTATCAAAACGGATTGGTACCAAAAAGAGACAGCATCTGGATTATTAATAAATTTTTACTCCAAATATCCTCGACGTATAAAAATCAAAACGACTCATTTTTCTCTTCCTATAAACAAGCTGAACAATTGCAGGTCCCAGTTTTTGCTCGAAAAATTCAAAGACGTCCTGTTCGATATTGTAATCAATTACAGGTCGAAAACACATATTGTACCCGATTTTCTTTAAATTTGGCACAAGATCGTATAATCCAAATAGTAACACGTGTGGGTAAAGCGGGCTAGATCGGTTCAGATTTAGATATAGCCCCATACAAATGTCGCTACCGATTTGACTTTAGCCACTCTAGAAACTATATATTGTACTCGATTTTCATAAAATTTGGCACAACAGCTCATAATCTAATTAGAAACACCTGTGGCAAAAGCGGGTTGATCGGTTCAGATTTAGATATAGGCCCATACAAATGTCGCTACCGACATTTATGTAAATTGAAAACTAGACTAAATGAAATCCGTTCCCTCTATATAATCCAGTGTGTAAGGATAATATACCCTGTGGAAATAGGAATAAAGAAGGGAGAATGTAAGTAAGACTAGGAGAGCTTGAAATACAATTTTTAAGCACCCTATCCCTTATAATTGGGTCTGGTCTCTGTCTGGAACAGGGCCAGAAGTATATTTTGATGAGGCCTGCCGCTTCAGGGAAGCACCCAGCAAAGTTCCCCTTAGATGAAAATCCTTGGATGGAGAGAATTCTATTGCCCTTATTAATACTGGCAAATCGATTCAGATTTAGATATAGTCCCCATACAAATGTCGCTCCCGATTTGAAATTTTACGCTCTAGAAACCACATATTGTACCCGATATTCTTTAAATTTGGCACAAGATCTTATAATGCAACTAGAAATTTTTAGGCAGAAAGTCGCTCCCGATTTGACTTTTTCGTTCTAGAAACCGCATATTGCACCCGATTTTCTTCAAATTTGGCTTAACACCTTATAATCTAACTAGAAATACCTGTGACAAAAGCGGGCTAGATCGGTTCAGATTTATATATACCCCATACAAATGTTGCTCCCGATTTGCCTTTTGCCGCTTTAGAAAACATATATAGTACCCGATTTCTTTTAAATTTGGCACAACATCTCATAATCCAATTAGAAACACCTGTGGCGAAAGCCGGTTAGATCGGTTCAGATTTAGATATAGCCTCCATACAAATGTCGCACAACTTCTCATAATCTAACTAGAAATACCTGTGACAAAAGCGGGTTAGATCTGTTCAGATTTAGATATACCCCCATACAAATGTTGCTACCGATTTGCCTTTTGTCGCTCTTGAAAACACATATTGTACCCGATTTTCTTTAAATTTGGCACAACATCCTATAATCCAATTAGAAAAATTGGAAACACCAGTTGCTAAAGCGGGCTGGATCGGTTCAGATTTAGATATAGCTCCCGTACAAATTTCGCTACCGATTTGACCTTTTCCGCTTTAGAAACCCTGAGGATGATCGTCTATGACGATCGAAATATCGGATAAGCAAAAAAAAATAATAAATAAAACAATTTAGAAAAACTAAACAGCAGTTTTTTGATTTGTTCATGACCTCAAAGCCAGACTATCCGAAAAATAGAAAATAAAAGGTCAACTATACATAAAATTAAACAAAAAAATATATTTTTTTGTACACCGAGGTGGTTGATCGCGCAAGATAAGTGGTCGGACGGACAATTGTATGAACAGACTTGTGAAAACTACTCATTTTGCTCTTCCTATAAACAAGCTGAACAATTGCAAGTCCCAGTTTTTCGACGTCCTGTTCGAAGTTGTAATCAATTACAGGTCGAAAACACATATTGTACCCGATTTTCTTCAAATTTGGCACAACATCTCATAATCTAATTAGAAACACATGTGGCAAAAGCGGACTAGATCGGTTCAGATTTAGATATAGCCCCATACAAATGTCGCTACCGATTTGACCTTTTCCGCTTTAGAAACCACATATTGTACCCGATTTTCTTTAAATTTGGCACAACATCCTATCCTTATTAACACTGGCAAATCGATTCAGATTTAGATATAGCCCCCATACAAATGTCGCTCCCGATTTGAAATTTTCCGCTCTAGAAACCACATATTATACCCGATATTCTTTAAATTTGGCACAAGATCTTATAATCCAGCTAGAATTTTTTATGCAGAAAGTGCAATGTCGCTCCAGATTTGACTTTTACCGCTCTAGAAACCGCATATTGCACCCGATTATCTTCAAATTTGGCTTAATACCTTATAATCTAACTAGAAATACCTGTGACAAAAGCGGGTTAGATCGGTTCAGATTTAAATATACCCCCATACAAATGTTGCTCCCGAGTTGCCTTTTGCCTCTCTAGAAAACACATATTGTACCCGATTTTCTTTAAATTTGGCACAACAACACATGGCACCTATGCAGACAGTGGGTAAGATCGGTTCAGAATTAAATATAGCCCCCATACAAATGTTGATCCCGATTTGACTTTTGCCACTCTAGAAACTACGTATTGTACCCGATTTTCTTCAAATTTAGCACAACATCTTATAATCCAATTAGAATCATCTGTGTCTAAAGCGGGCTAGATCGGTTCAGAATTAGATATAGCCATACAAATGTCGCTCCCAATTTGCCTTTTGCCGCTTTTGAAAACACACGATTTTCTTTAAATTTGGCACATCATCTTATAATCCAATTAGAAACACCTGTGGCGAAAGCGGGTTAGATCGGTTCAGATTTAGATATAGCCCCCATACAAATGTCGCTCAACATCTCATAATCTAATTAGAAACACTTGTGGCAAAAGCGGGTTAGATCGGTTCAGATTTATATATAGCCCCCATACAAATGTTGCTCCCGATTTGCCTTTTGCCGCTTTAGAAAACACATATTGTACCCAATTTTCTTTAAATTTGGCACAATATCCTATAATCCAATTAGAAACACATGTGGCTAAAGCGGGCTAAATCGGTTCAGATTTAGATATAGCCCCCATACAAATGTGGCTACCGATTTGACCTTTTCCGCTTTAGAAACCACATATCGTACCCGATTTTCTTTAAATTTTGTACAACATCTTATAATTCAACTAGAAGCACCTATGCAGAAAGTGGGTAAGATCGATTCAGAATTATATATAGCCCCCATACAAATGTTGCTCCCGATTTGACTTTTGCCACTCTAGAAACTACATATTGTACCCGATTTTCTTTAAATTTGGCACAACATCTCATAATCCAATTAGAAAAACCAGTGGCGAAATCGGTTTAGATCGGTTCAGATTAAGATATAGCCTCCAGACAAATGTCGCTACCGATTTTACCTTTTCCGCTTTAGAAACACATATTGTACAAGATTTTCTTTAAATTTGGCACAACATCTTATAATCCAACTCGAAACACCTATGCAGAAAGTGGGTAGGATCAGTTTAGATTTAGATATAGCTCTCATACAAATGTTGCTCCCAAATGTTTAACCGACTTTGGCCAAACTATACATATTATATTTCACCTATTTCGTTCCAGGTTTCAATATACCCCATCCAAATTTAATTTAACATTTTTCAATTTAACATTTTTTGTCAAACACATACATTTACGGGATACAAAAACCTTTCACTTTTTTACCGAATTGAATTGTATTCGGATAGAAAGTGGAGTGTATCATATAGTCGGCCCCGCCCGACTTAAGCCTTTCCTTAATTGTTTTTACTTTTTTTTGTACCCTACACCACAGGGTACAAAAACAAAAATGTCTTTGTGCATTTGTTTGTGATAATCAAAAAGAATCGTTTATTATACCGATCGACATATAATCACTTTTTGAATCGATTTAGCCATGTCCGTCCGAATCTAACGAAACTTGACACAAACGATTTTACTTATTATAGCCTCCATACAAATGTTCCTTCCGATTTGACTGTTTCTGCTATAGGCCACATAATTTAAGCGATCAAATTTAGAAACATCTGTGGTAAAAATGTTTCAGATTTAGATATAGCTCCCATAGAAATTTTGCTCCGGATTTGAGGTTAACCGCTGTAGAAACCACATACCTTAACCGATTTTCTTCAAATTCGGCATAACCAGTTATATTTACACTAGAAACATCTAATGTAAAACAAGATGAGATCGGTTCACATTTATATATTGCTCCTATACAAATGGCGTTCACGATTTTCACCGAATTGAATTGGACTTTTTTGCCTTTCCTTACTTGTTTTTTATTTTGGGAAAACCCAAAAAATCAGTTTTGTCACTTTTACAAAGAGCAAGATGAAGTCATTTGATCGAACTTAGATGAATTTTTCATTTCATCGAGCTGAATTTTTGCACAGATCGTTTTTGTGGCGATTAAAAAAGATATTGGATGGGGCAGTAACATTTTAATTTCCGAACTCTTCTAAGGGCATATACCAGTGTAAGTGTGTAAGTATATTTTTAGATACTAAAAATATACTTACTGGCAAATCCTACGATAGGGATGTTTGTCGGTATTAGTTTAATTATTATTCCGTACTGGTTCCAATCTGAAATGGAAAATTCTTTTTTAAATTCATTAAAATATATACAAATATGTATATTTATCTCATAATTTTTTGAAGAAAGGGTAAGTCGTCTCCGAAGTATTTTGTGATTGCGAATATTTCAGCAATTCATAAATGGGGACGTTATTTGAATATTATTTATTGAATGATCACTTAAGGTTTGGACTTTTTTTATTTTCCCCGGAAAACAGTAATGAAAAGTTTCATTCCGGGGGAAAATAATTTATTTTAGGTATGTCCAATATTGTCTAAAATATCAACATTTTGTAACTGGTGTGCTTTTTCACACATTAACGCCCACCATGCACGTCCGTGTACATTATTTCAAGGTTTTGGAACTTTTCCATAATTTAAATATATATATAAATATTTTTCATTATTGTAGTAGTTATTACGAAAATAAATTTAATAAATAGGTGTTTTTTCAAAATATTTTAGAAATTATTTTTCATTTTACAAATAGGTTACTCTAGAAAAATAGTCAGAATTGAAGGAGTCATAATATTGGACATTTAAATTACGGGCACAAGTGTCTAACACCTACACTAGATTCAAAATTAAAAAATGATTAAGGAATCAAAAAACTCGTATGGCTGAGAATGTTATGACGTCTTTAATTCAGAAGATAGAAGATTCATTAGTCTAGAGAGGAAAATATTTCACAGATTCAGGGGGAAATATTTTAATTTTATTCATATTAGATTGTTGCGGTTGGCCTCAGAGCCAAGTCCAAATCAGAACCCAAAAAAATTGGGTGGAGCTAAACCATTTTATTTATAAAATTGGCGAGAGTGAAGACAGTGGTTTCAAACTCGTACTCATGTCCCTACAAAGTCATTCGTTGTGGTGTTCACTGTTATTCATTATTGGAAGGGCCAGTTCCCAGTTAAACTACCGGCGGCAGGGACAACTTTTGAGATTGTGGCAGAGTCTCACCACAGGTTCCCCGGACTCTTGGGTAGGCCGGAGAAAATGACCATGTGCACTGATGTTACTGGGAGCATCGGTACACGTGATCATAAACACCAGGAAATCTGAAAAGATATATAAATTAATCGATTAGTACGAAAGAAAATAAAATAAATGTGCAAAAGAAGGCTGATTGGCTTCTTATCGATTGGCTATTGATGTTTTGATAAATGCCACAGTTGAACAAAAAGGTACTATGTGAGGGTTGCGCTGTATCTTTCAAAAAGAATATGCAGTGTTGTTAGTGTATATTTCATAGTGAATAGTAAAAACGTTTCTATCAATGGATTTTCATTTTTTGTGATTTCGTAAAATACGGTTGTTGGCGAAGACTTGGAAAGGTTCAAAGTCCAAGTTTCAAGAAGTTTGAAAGGAAAGGGACAGAATATGAAATCAGTCAGAAAGAGACGTGTATTTATTGTTCTTCTTTTGGAAAAATGACATAAAAGATGGTTATATTGGAAATGATTTTAACCCAAGCTGGTGCTGGGAGTTTCGGTGCAAATCATTATCAAGTAGAACACCGAGAATACATACAGTACGTGAAGTACTTCGTGCTGTTAAAGAAAATCAAATATATAGATTTAACACATAAAGCATATTTTAAAAGTGCAGTAAATCGAGCGCAGAAACAAGTTTGATTAAACGTTTTATTCAAAGAAAAGAAGCACGAAGGAAGTGAACCATGTATATATGCAAATTATGTAAATTGAAAACTAGATCGACTAAATAAAATCCGTTCCCTGTTTATTCAAAATAGTAACTATACATGCAAAGAAAAGAAGCACGAAGGAAGTGAACCATGTATGTATGCAAATTATGTAAATTGAAAACTAGATCGACTAAATAAAATCCGTTCCCTGTAGTCGTGGTCGGTAGTATCTATAGAGCGACGATAATCCAGTGTGTAACGATAATATACCCTTTGGAAATAGGAATAAAGAAGGGAGAAAGTAAGTAAGACTAGGAGAGCGTGAAATACAATTTTTAAGCACCCTATCCCTTATAGTTGGGTCTGGTCTCTGTCTGGAACAGGCCCAGAAGTATATTTTGATGAGGCCTGCCGCTTCAGGGAAGCACCCAGCAAAGTTCCCCTTAGATGAAAATCCTTGGATGGAGAGAATCCTATTGCCCTTATTAACACTGGCAAATCGGTTCAGATTTAGATATAGCCCCCATACAAATGTCGCTCCCGATTTGAAATTTTCCGCTCTAGAAACCACATATTGCACCCGATATTCTATAAATTTTGCACAAGATCTTATAATCCAACTCGATAATTTTATGCAGAGAGTGGGTTAGATCGGTTCAGATTTAGATATACCCCCCATACAAATGTTGCTTCAGATTTGCCTTTTGCCGCTCTAGAAAACACATATTGTACCCGATTTTCTTTAAATTTGGCACAACAGCTTATAATCCAATTAGAAACACCTGTGGCTAAAGCGGGCTAGATCGGTTCAGATTTAGATATAGCCCCCAATACAAATGTCGCTACCGATTTAACCTTTTCCGCTTTAGAAACCACCCGATTTTCTTTAAATTTGGCACAACATCTTATAATTCAACTAGAAACACCTATGCAGAAAGTGGGTAAGATCGGTTCAGAATTAAATATACCCCTTGGCACTTGGCACAAGATCTTATAATCCAACTCGAAATTTGTATGCAGAGAGTGGGTTTTATCGGTTCAGATTTAGATATACCCCCATACAAATGTTGCTCCCGATTTGCCTTTTGCCGCTCTAGAAAACACATATTGTACCCGATTTTCTTCAAATTTGGCACAACATCCTATAATCCAATTTGAAATACATGTGGCTAAAGCGGGCTAGATCGGTTCAGATTTAGATATAGCCCCCATCAAAATTTCGCTACCGATTTGACCTTTTCCGCTTTTGAAACCACATATCGTACCCGATTTTCTTTAAATTTGGCACAACATCTTATAATTCAACTAGAAATACCTCTGCAGAAAGTGGGTAAGATCGGTTCAGAATTAGATATAGCCCCCATAGCCCATAGGCCAGCCGCTTCAGGGAAGCACCCAGCAAAGTTCCCCTTGGATGAAAATCCTTGGATGGAGAGAATCCTATTGCCCTTATTAACACTGGAAAGTCAGGTAACCATAGATAACCGATTCGTAATCCTCTGCAAGAGGTGCCATGACGTACTTAATTTGAGATTTGAAAGAAAGAAGAAAACAGAATAGAAGAAAACAAGATCAAGAATAATCAACAAGAATAATATTGCATAATAGAACGAAGCGGAAGGAATTTACACAAGGTCTAACGATTTGTAGCCCAACAGCAAAGATTTGAATTTCCTATAACTTATTGCCTTCGTGTGAAAAGTGTGGTCAATTTCTGTTTTAGGTTTTAGGGAGCTCCTTCAGATCTGGTATGAAAAAGGACCCGGATGATGTATTAACTTATGGGAAAGACAAAAATCAATAATTGGAAAAAGGGCAAGAGCTATAAAGAAATTGTTTGATAAACGTGGTGAAGTTAGTATATCAGAATTCCTTTCCATTATGTCCTAGTAGCGTGAGTACTGAACTCATTATTCTTTTTGGTGTCCCAGATCCTCGGCCAGGGAATGAGGGAATTTCATGCGTAAGTTATGAACGTAGAAACCAGATCTCAGAAAAATAGAAAACGTCAATGGCCACAGGATTTTGTTTTAAATATATCGGTTGCACATACTGTAGCGAAACAAAGGAGATTCTTTAAGAAGCAAAATCATTCCAATATGGTCAATCCAAGCCAATATACGTCGACTGATTTGTCTGCCTCCATAATTAACAGAACTGATGTACCTAACACTTCGCAGAACTCCCAACATAATCTGGCTCAATTAGCTTCGGGTAATAATAGTGCCGTCGAACTAGAACCGGATATGAGGGAACTTGTAGTTAATCAGGGCTTGGTGATTCAGAAAAGGTCACAACCATGGTAGAAGGTGAGATGGCCCAGGTGAAAAAGATGACAGAAGATCTCAATAAAACGGTTAGAGATTCGTTTAGGCTTAACCCAGGAACTGCTAATAACGATTTGAATGAAGACTGGGGATAGGATTATCACTCCATATCGAGCCATAGATTTGACTCTTTCTAGGAGTAGTTTTCGAAATATAAGAGATAATCAGTCTATGAGAGATAATCAGTCTATAAGGGATAATCAATCTATAAGTGATCCCAGTCAGGGCAGTATAATGAATAGACAGTATGGGATTCAGAATATGGAACCAATAAGAATTAGAGTAGACAAGTTAGGGGTAGTGTTTAACGGAAATACCTCACAGTTATCGGTGGAGAACTTCATTTACTGAACCGAACAGCTCCAGGCCAGTTACAATATTCCATGGTCGGAGATTATAAGAGATTTTCAACTACTGGTCACGGGTTCAGTATTGGCAGTTCCGAAAAATGAATGGCTTTTATGATTGGCCCAGTCTTCGATATGCCCTATCCAGTCAGTACCAGAGCAGTAGATCTAATGTAGAGATTATAAGGGACCTGGTAGACAGGAAACAACAGCCCCACGAATCGATTGATGCATATTTTCACTGTATGGGTACCCTCTGGTCAAGATTGTGTCAGCCTATGTCTGAATACTACATTAGAAACCTGAAAAGCAACATTAAAGAGAACGTCGCGAAAATGATATACCCAATGCAAATTTCATCTGTAGAACAATTACGAATGGAGTGTAATAAAGCGAAGAGAACATTTCCTAGGAAGGATATTAGAAATTTTCAGCCAATGCGTCAACCGAAGCAGGTAAACGAAATAGATTTCGATTATTACTTGTACCCTTCGGAAGATCCTCGGCCAGGGAATGAGGAAATAACCGCAATTTCTCGTTGCCAACCACAACGCCAACAACAGGTGATCTGTTGGAATTGTCAACAAGAAGGCCACGTTTTTCAGCAGAGTCCCTCAACAGAGTGGAGGCGTTTTTGTTATCAATGCGGCAAGCCGAACGTAATTACACCGAAATGTCCTGTTTGTCAGCAGGAAAACCGGAAAAGGGGGTAGGGACAACGTCCTGCCGAAAACCATGCAGCAATGAAAGATTAGAATGCGACCATAAGACCAGAAAAGATACCCTATTACAGAACTTTATTGAGGTTAACAAGACCTCATATGTACCCAATATGCGACATTACTCAGGAGGTGAGACAGAAAAATTATGAGGTTTGTAGGGCTCGGATTTTTAATCCCGAATATAAGAAAGTTCATATTAGGATTTTGAAATTACGACAGAAATTTTCGGAAAAGTGGAACACTAAGCGAATACTTGCGGAGTCGGTCAATAGAATAGCCGTTAGGAAAGAAGATCCTCGTGTGTTTCTAGAAGTGACTATAGAAGGAATCCCCGTAAGGGGTTTGTTAGACTCAGGAGTCTCAGTTAGCGTAATTGGCAAAGGTTGTAGGGAGTTGATTCAGGGATTAGATCCGAATATTCAATCGATGCTGACTAATGTGAAAACTGCTAGTGGTCAGCAACTTAGAATACTTGGTAAAACAAAATTATCCATTATAAAAATTATGTCCTGATTTGGAACAAGTTCTATATCTGGGAATCGACTTCTGGAGACAGTTCGTCTTGGCCCCTGATATAATAGGTGTATAAGAATTAGACATTAAGAAGATACAGAAGGACATGGTATATGAGAAGACAGAATATAAAATGAAGTAGCATGATCTGGATGCACAACAAAAGGAAAAACTGAATTCAGTAATTAAAGAATTTTACACTTTAGAAGATAGTGGATTAGGCAGGACCTCATTAGAGAAACATGCCATTAAGCTAATAGATGGAGCTGTTCCGGTCAAAGATCGTCATTATCCGATCTCCCCTGCAGTACTGGAAATTACTTACAAGGAGAGATAATATGTTAGCACTTAATGTTATAGAAGAAAGCGAAAGCCCTTGTATAGTAAGAAAACCAAGAAAACATTTTTGTCTCGATGCAAGGAAATTAAATAAGCTCACTGTCAAGGATGCATACCCGTTGCAAAATATAGACGGCATTCTGAGTAGGATCGATGAAACTTACTTCATAAGCAGCGTCGATCTGAAGTACGCGTTCTGGCAGATAGAGCTGGATGAAGATGGTAAGCCATTATGGTAAGCCGTTTACGGTACATGGGAGGCCGTTATATCAATTTAGGGTGATGTCATTCGGTTATTGTAACGCGGCCCAAAGATTATGCAGATTAATGGACAAGGTCATTCCACAGAAATTAAAAGAATACGTTTTTGTCTATCTTGATGTCCTTCTGGTGATTTCCAGTACTTTCGAAGATCATTTGAGCATTTGAAAAGGGCTCTGACAACAGCTCCAGTACTACGTCACGCTGATTTCTCAAACTGTCGCGCTGTCAAACTGTCGCGCTGTCAAACTGTCACGCTGTCAAAAACTTAATACCTGCCAAATGAATTACAGCGTAACTGAGAAGGAATGTCTGGCTGCGGTGCTGGTATGTGGAAATGATGCCGTTTACGGTTTTTACGGACCACGCCAGTTTAAAATGGTTTATGACCCTTAAAGATCTAAGCGGCAGATTGACGAGATAGTCTCTGCAGCTTCAATCTTATAATTTCGAGATAGAACACCTGAAGGGTTCCGAGAATGTTGTAGCCGACATGCTTTCCCGAGTTCCTCAAGATGTAAATTTAGAAGAAATTGGAAGGGTTGATCTTTTAGATTTTGAAACAATAGAATTCGAAAGCGATGAGTATCTGGACCTCATCAAAAATGTCCAAGAAAACGCGGACCGTCTTCCGTATATTAGGGTCGAACGGGGTATGGTATATAAACGATAATTTGAACGAGATTTTGGCGAACAATATGCCTGGAAGCTATGGGTACCGTCGAACAGAAAAAGGCCCATAATACAAATATTTCTGCCCACGGCAGAATGACCAAATCATTGGAAAGAGTGAAACGTTTCTTTTACTGACCCAGAATGACAACTCAGATTAGAGAATACGTTAGATCTTGCCAAACCTGAAAGGAGGTCAAGCCCTCAAATCGGTGTCTTATGCCTGAAATAGGGCAAGAGGTTATAACCGACCGACCTTTCCAAAAGATATACATAGATTTTTTGTGGAAGTATCCGAGATCTAAAAAAGGAAACTGCTACATTTTTGTTGCCGTGGATCACTTCACCAAATTTACATTTTTGAAGGCCATGAGAGAGGCCACTGCGGACAATGTAATTCAATTTCTGGTAACGGAAATTTTCAACAAATTTGGTGTCCCGGAAGTGATCCACAGTGACAATGGAGCACAATTTGCGTCGACAATTTTTCATGGGATGATTGAGGCATATATGATAACTCATCTCCGGACGGCTGTTTACTCTCCCCACTCTAATGCCTCGGAGAGAGTAAACCAATCGGTATTGGTAGCTATCAGGGCTTATTTGGAAGAAGACCACCGTGAGTGGGATATGTATTTATTTTGTATCACATGTTCTCGAGCGGTACAGATTACAAATTGGCGAGAAAACTTTTGTCCCTCTCAGACAATGAAATTATTAAATTAAATGGATCGGAAAAGTTTGAGTTTATGAGAGAAAGGATAAAACAGAATATACACAATGCATACGAAAGGAGTACCCAACGTTATAATAGAAGAGCTCGTATTGCTAAGTTTACCCCCGGCCAGGAAGTATTCAGGCGAAATAACGTCTTAAGTGATTTTGAGAAAAATCGCAACGCTAAGTTCTGCGAGAAGTTTTTGAAGTGTCGTATACTTCGACTAATAGGTAAAAATATGTATGAGCTGGAATCAATGCCAGGGGAGGCGTTTATCCCGCCAAGGATATTAAGGTATGAAATGCTATAATGAAACTGTACGTCTGTGATAAAACAAAATGCAATATTAGGATAATTGGAACGAAATCGATATGTTTGTTTATTTATAAGGGCGTCTATCCTGATATGAGCAGTAATTTTACACGGACGCATAGCGTAATTATACATTGTGTTCGTTGATTTATGTTTACATACCGTGCAATTTCCCGATATCGGTCCCAATAGTTCAAATATTCCCAGAAAGATCCCCAAAAAGGTTTTATATAGTATGCGTTAACAGATTAATTCTATATCGGCATCTATATTAATATTTAAAACCGCATCCTTTTCAATTTTACGTGTATATATCTCTCCATTTCGCACACAGACAAATTTCCAATTGACCTCTTTTGCTCGTTTTTTTTTGCTAGCCACAGCAGTCGACGTTTGCTACTTGTCAGCTGATCATTAATGTATATGTATTTGTTGTTTTCATTACCATCCTCGTTGTTTATGTCTTCTAATCTATGCCTTGATATTTTGTTCGTCAACTCTCTCTCTTTTTACGGAGATAGCAGACTATCATTTTATTCTTTCCTTTAAGTCTGCATGCATTCTCAATGTCAGTGTCTTTAATATCGATTTTTAATTTTGTTGTTTTTTTTCAATCACTTCACTTGCACTTAATTCTTCGTTCCGTACATTATTTATTTTTAATTTTTTCCAATAATTTTTGTTCCAATTTGTTTATTGTAATTTCCATTTCACTCATTCTTTTATCTTTTTCGTAGTTTTGTTTTTGAAGTTTTATAACTTGATTGTTGAGGTTTGAAGTATTATTGTTTATTTGGACTAAGGTGCATTGTTGGTTTTGCAATTATGTATTGATAGACGCAAGTTGTGTGGTAATTTGTTGCATATTTTGCATTCATTACGTCGTTTGTTTCTACCATCGAATTTTGTTGTTGTTGCACTGGAAGCTGTAGAGTGTTGGGTTTTGACGTATGTTCTTTGAATCTTTTGTTGTTGTCTTCAAAAACTTCGTCGTCATCATCTTCATCGTTTCTTTTTTGCTTGTCTGCAATAACTACATGGTATGCTGAGATCTTACGTTCTCTGCATTTGTTACATTTCCATGTTGCTTTTTTCTCAGCATTCATACCATTGTAGGTTGTTTGCTGTACGGAGCAGCAAGGGGGAAAAATGAAAGCAGGCATTACACACACTGCATTTCATATTTTTGTTTGTAATTTTAGGATCACACTGAGCACAGGTTTGACTTTGTAATGTTGCCATTTTAGCTCTCTCTTGCTCTCACTCACAAACTCAATAACTTGTACTTGTAGATCTTTATGCGCGCAACTTAACAACACGACCGTTCGCATCGAAGGCTACAGTTGATTTATTGATTTATTGATTTATTGATTTATTGATTTATTGATTTATTGATTTATTGATTTATTGATTTATTGATTTATTGATTTATTGATTTATTGATTTATTGATTTATTGATTTATTGATTTATTGATTTATTGATTTATTGATTTATTGATTTATTGATTTATTGATTTATTGATTTATTGATTTATTGATTTATTGATTTATTGATTTATTGATTTATTGATTTATTGATTTATTGATTTATTGATTTATTGATTTATTGATTTATTGATTTATTGATTTATTGATTTATTGATTTATTGATTTATTGATTTATTGATTTATTGATTTATTGATTTATTGATTTATTTATTTATTGATTTATTGATTTATTGATTTATTGATTTATTGATTTATTGATTTATTGATTTATTGATTTATTGATTTATTGATTTATTGATTTATTGATTTATTGATTTATTGATTTATTGATTTATTGATTTATTGATTTATTGATTTATTGATTTATTGATTTATTGATTTATTGATTTATTGATTTATTGATTTATTGATTTATTGATTTATTGATTTATTGATTTATTGATTTATTGATTTATTGATTTATTGATTTATTGATTTATTGATTTATTGATTTATTGATTTATTGATTTATTGATTTATTGATTTATTGATTTATTGATTTATTGATTTATTGATTTATTGATTTATTGATTTATTGATTTATTGATTTATTGATTTATTGATTTATTGATTTATTGATTTATTGATTTATTGATTTATTGATTTATTGATTTATTGATTTATTGATTTATTGATTTATTGATTTATTGATTTATTGATTTATTGATTTATTGATTTATTGATTTATTGATTTATTGATTTATTGATTTATTGATTTATTGATTTATTGATTTATTGATTTATTGATTTATTGATTTATTGATTTATTGATTTATTGATTTATTGATTTATTGATTTATTGATTTATTGATTTATTGATTTATTGATTTATTGATTTATTGATTTATTGATTTATTGATTTATTGATTTATTGATTTATTGATTTATTGATTTATTGATTTATTGATTTATTGATTTATTGATTTATTGATTTATTGATTTATTGATTTATTGATTTATTGATTTATTGATTTATTGATTTATTGATTTATTGATTTATTGATTTATTGATTTATTGATTTATTGATTTATTGATTTATTGATTTATTGATTTATTGATTTATTGATTTATTGATTTATTGATTTATTGATTTATTGATTTATTGATTTATTGATTTATTGATTTATTGATTTATTGATTTATTGATTTATTGATTTATTGATTTATTGATTTATTGATTTATTGATTTATTGATTTATTGATTTATTGATTTATTGATTTATTGATTTATTGATTTATTGATTTATTGATTTATTGATTTATTGATTTATTGATTTATTGATTTATTGATTTATTGATTTATTGATTTATTGATTTATTGATTTATTGATTTATTGATTTATTGATTTATTGATTTATTGATTTATTGATTTATTGATTTATTGATTTATTGATTTATTGATTTATTGATTTATTGATTTATTGATTTATTGATTTATTGATTTATTGATTTATTGATTTATTGATTTATTGATTTATTGATTTATTGATTTATTGATTTATTGATTTATTGATTTATTGATTTATTGATTTATTGATTTATTGATTTATTGATTTATTGATTTATTGATTTATTGATTTATTGATTTATTGATTTATTGATTTATTGATTTATTGATTTATTGATTTATTGATTTATTGATTTATTGATTTATTGATTTATTGATTTATTGATTTATTGATTTATTGATTTATTGATTTATTGATTTATTGATTTATTGATTTATTGATTTATTGATTTATTGATTTATTGATTTATTGATTTATTGATTTATTGATTTATTGATTTATTGATTTATTGATTTATTGATTTATTGATTTATTGATTTATTGATTTATTGATTTATTGATTTATTGATTTATTGATTTATTGATTTATTGATTTATTGATTTATTGATTTATTGATTTATTGATTTATTGATTTATTGATTTATTGATTTATTGATTTATTGATTTATTGATTTATTGATTTATTGATTTATTGATTTATTGATTTATTGATTTATTGATTTATTGATTTATTGATTTATTGATTTATTGATTTATTGATTTATTGATTTATTGATTTATTGATTTATTGATTTATTGATTTATTGATTTATTGATTTATTGATTTATTGATTTATTGATTTATTGATTTATTGATTTATTGATTTATTGATTTATTGATTTATTGATTTATTGATTTATTGATTTATTGATTTATTGATTTATTGATTTATTGATTTATTGATTTATTGATTTATTGATTTATTGATTTATTGATTTATTGATTTATTGATTTATTGATTTATTGATTTATTGATTTATTGATTTATTGATTTATTGATTTATTGATTTATTGATTTATTGATTTATTGATTTATTGATTTATTGATTTATTGATTTATTGATTTATTGATTTATTGATTTATTGATTTATTGATTTATTGATTTATTGATTTATTGATTTATTGATTTATTGATTTATTGATTTATTGATTTATTGATTTATTGATTTATTGATTTATTGATTTATTGATTTATTGATTTATTGATTTATTGATTTATTGATTTATTGATTTATTGATTTATTGATTTATTGATTTATTGATTTATTGATTTATTGATTTATTGATTTATTGATTTATTGATTTATTGATTTATTGATTTATTGATTTATTGATTTATTGATTTATTGATTTATTGATTTATTGATTTATTGATTTATTGATTTATTGATTTATTGATTTATTGATTTATTGATTTATTGATTTATTGATTTATTGATTTATTGATTTATTGATTTATTGATTTATTGATTTATTGATTTATTGATTTATTGATTTATTGATTTATTGATTTATTGATTTATTGATTTATTGATTTATTGATTTATTGATTTATTGATTTATTGATTTATTGATTTATTGATTTATTGATTTATTGATTTATTGATTTATTGATTTATTGATTTATTGATTTATTGATTTATTGATTTATTGATTATTGATTTATTGATTTATTGATTTATTGATTTATTGATTTATTGATTTATTGATTTATTGATTTATTGATTTATTGATTTATTGATTTATTGATTTATTGATTTATTGATTTATTGATTTATTGATTTATTGATTTATTGATTTATTGATTTATTGATTTATTGATTTATTGATTTATTGATTTATTGATTTATTGATTTATTGATTTATTGATTTATTGATTTATTGATTTATTGATTTATTGATTTATTGATTTATTGATTTATTGATTTATTGATTTATTGATTTATTGATTTATTGATTTATTGATTTATTGATTTATTGATTTATTGATTTATTGATTTATTGATTTATTGATTTATTGATTTATTGATTTATTGATTTATTGATTTATTGATTTATTGATTTATTGATTTATTGATTTATTGATTTATTGATTTATTGATTTATTGATTTATTGATTTATTGATTTATTGATTTATTGATTTATTGATTTATTGATTTATGATTTATTGATTTATTGATTTATTGATTTATTGATTTATTGATTTATTGATTTATTGATTTATTGATTTATTGATTTATTGATTTATTGATTTATTGATTTATTGATTTATTGATTTATTGATTTATTGATTTATTGATTTATTGATTTATTGATTTATTGATTTATTGATTTATTGATTTATTGATTTATTGATTTATTGATTTATTGATTTATTGATTTATTGATTTATTGATTTATTGATTTATTGATTTATTGATTTATTGATTTATTGATTTATTGATTTATTGATTTATTGATTTATTGATTTATTGATTTATTGATTTATTGATTTATTGATTTATTGATTTATTGATTTATTGATTTATTGATTTATTGATTTATTGATTTATTGATTTATTGATTTATTGATTTATTGATTTATTGATTTATTGATTTATTGATTTATTGATTTATTGATTTATTGATTTATTGATTTATTGATTTATTGATTTATTGATTTATTGATTTATTGATTTATTGATTTATTGATTTATTGATTTATTGATTTATTGATTTATTGATTTATTGATTTATTGATTTATTGATTTATTGATTTATTGATTTATTGATTTATTGATTTATTGATTTATTGATTTATTGATTTATTGATTTATTGATTTATTGATTTATTGATTTATTGATTTATTGATTTATTGATTTATTGATTTATTGATTTATTGATTTATTGATTTATTGATTTATTGATTTATTGATTTATTGATTTATTGATTTATTGATTTATTGATTTATTGATTTATTGATTTATTGATTTATTGATTTATTGATTTATTGATTTATTGATTTATTGATTTATTGATTTATTGATTTATTGATTTATTGATTTATTGATTTATTGATTTATTGATTTATTGATTTATTGATTTATTGATTTATTGATTTATTGATTTATTGATTTATTGATTTATTGATTTATTGATTTATTGATTTATTGATTTATTGATTTATTGATTTATTGATTTATTGATTTATTGATTTATTGATTTATTGATTTATTGATTTATTGATTTATTGATTTATTGATTTATTGATTTATTGATTTATTGATTTATTGATTTATTGATTTATTGATTTATTGATTTATTGATTTATTGATTTATTGATTTATTGATTTATTGATTTATTGATTTATTGATTTATTGATTTATTGATTTATTGATTTATTGATTTATTGATTTATTGATTTATTGATTTATTGATTTATTGATTTATTGATTTATTGATTTATTGATTTATTGATTTATTGATTTATTGATTTATTGATTTATTGATTTATTGATTTATTGATTTATTGATTTATTGATTTATTGATTTATTGATTTATTGATTTATTGATTTATTGATTTATTGATTTATTGATTTATTGATTTATTGATTTATTGATTTATTGATTTATTGATTTATTGATTTATTGATTTATTGATTTATTGATTTATTGATTTATTGATTTATTGATTTATTGATTTATTGATTTATTGATTTATTGATTTATTGATTTATTGATTTATTGATTTATTGATTTATTGATTTATTGATTTATTGATTTATTGATTTATTGATTTATTGATTTATTGATTTATTGATTTATTGATTTATTGATTTATTGATTTATT